>OZ017739.1:384416941-384651941 GCA_963969285.1 Odontomyia ornata
CTGTGCCAGTAATTTTAATCCGATTGTTGAAATTTTGGTCTTATCTTATAGTTGCGTTTGTAAAGTTTGCTTGAAGTGCAAATATGTAGCAATTTGCATGAAAATACTAATTTTTATGACGCTTAGGAGGCAGAGACATGTATTTGTCTAAAATACGTAAATTTCCTTGTCAGACCTCTGGCTTTAATCGTTCACTGTAGCCACAATTTCTATTCGATTATCAAAATGTTGGTCTCATTTTGTAGCTGTCAGTCTGTTGTTTACGAGAAATACAAATTTGCAGTACTTTTCACAAGAATACTAATTTTTATAAGGTTCCGTATATTTTTGGCGGCAGGTTACGGAAACTTCTTCCCTTTACGGCATTGCTGTGGCTTGATTTTTCACCCGATGTGCTATATTTTGGTGTTAGTGAATAGATCAGCGTCTGAGCTTTCCAAAAAGTATAAATTTGTGGCAGTTTGCAAAAGTTTAAGGGCGGGTTTAGTGGTTGAAAGCCAAAAAAATCCCAATTTTTCACTCGTCAACTCCCCAAAACTTTAAATTGATTTTTCTCCCCTTAAACGTGCGAATTTCGCGTTTTTACGTTTTAATTTGAAAGCTTAGCCCAAACTAGTGTTTTGATGGTCGGAACATGTTTTAGGCAAAATTTCGAAAAATTGCTGTTTCTAGAACACGTGCAGTTTTTGTGCAGATTTTCAGCTTTGATTGCTTACTGTGCCAGTAATTTTAATCCGATTGTTGAAATTTTGGTCTTATCTTATAGTTGCGTTTGTAAAGTTTGCTTGAAGTGCAAATATGTAGCAATTTGCATGAAAATACTAATTTTTATGACGCTTAGGAGGCAGAGACATGTATTTGTCTAAAATACGTAAATTTCCTTGTCAGACCTCTGGCTTTATCGTTCACTGTAGCCACAATTTCTATTCGATTATCAAAATTTTGGTCTCATTTTGTAGCTGTCAGTCTGTTGTTTACGAGAAATACAAATTTGTAGTACTTTTCACAAGAATACTAATTTTTATAAGGTTCCGTATATTTTTGGCGGCAGGTTACGGAAACTTTTTCCCGTTACGGCATTGCTGTGGCTTGATTTTTCACCCGATGTGCTATATTTTGGTGTTAATGAATAGATCAGCGTCTGAACTTTCCAAAAAGTATAAATTTGTGGCAGTTCGCAAAAGTTTAAGGGCGGGTTTAGTGGTTGAAAGCCAAAAAAAATCCCAATTTTTCACTCGTCAACTCCCCAAAACTTTAAATTGATTTTTCTCCCCTTAAACGTGCGAATTTCGCGTTTTTACGTGTAAATTTGAAAGCTTAGCCCAAACTAGTGTTTTGATGGTCGGAACATGTTTTAGGCAAAATATCGAAAAATTGCTGATTCTAGAACACATGCAGTTTTTGTGCAGATTTTCAGCTTTGATTGCTTACTGTGCCCGTAATTTTAATCCGATTGTTGAAATTTTGGTCTTATCTTAAAGTTGCGTTTGTAAAGTTTGCTTGAAGTGCAAATATGTAGCAATTTGCATGAAAATACTAATTTTTATGACGCTTAGGAGGCAGAGACATGTATTTGTCTAAAATACGTAAATTTCCTTGTCAGACCTCTGGCTTTAATCGTTCACTGTAGCCACAATTTCTATTCGATTATCAAAATTTTGGTCTCATTTTGTAGCTGTCAGTCTGTTGTTTACGAGAAATACAAATTTGTAGTACTTTTCACAAGAATACTAATTTTTATAAGGTTCCGTATATTTTTGGCGGCAGGTTACGGAAACTTTTTCCCTTTACGGCATTGCTGTGGCTTTATTTTTCACCCGATGTGCTATATTTTGGTGTTAATGAATAGATCAGCGTCTGAACTTTCCAAAAAGTATAAATTTGTGGCAGTTCGCAAAAGTTTAAGGGCGGGTTTAGTGGTTGAAAGCCAAAAAAATCCCAATTTTTCACTCGTCAACTCCCCAAAACTTTAAATTGATTTTTCTCCCCTTAAACGTGCGAATTTCGCGTTTTTACGTTTTAATTTGAAAGCTTAGCCCAAACTTGTGTTTTGATGGTCGGAACATGTTTTAGGCAAAATTTCGAAAAATTGCTGTTTCTAGAACACGTGCAGTTTTTGTGCAGATTTTCAGCTTTGATTGCTTACTGTGCCCGTAATTTTAATCCGATTGTTGAAATTTTAAAGTTGCGTTTGTAAAGTTTGCTTGAAGTGCAAATATGTAGCAAGTTGCATGAAAATACTAATTTTTATGGCGCTTAGGAGGCAGAGACATGTATTTGTCTAAAATACGTAAATTTCCTTGTCAGACCTCTGGCTTTAATCGTTCACTGTAGCCACAATTTCTATTCGATTATCAAAATTTTGGTCTCATTTTGTAGCTGTCAGTCTGTTGTTTACGAGAAATACAAATTTGTAGTACTTTTCACAAGAATACTAATTTTTATAAGGTTCCGTATATTTTTGGCGGCAGGTTACGGAAACTTTGTCCCTTTACGGCATTGCTGTGGCTTGATTTTTCACCCGATGTGCTACATTTTGATGTTAATGAATAGATCAGCGTCTGAACTTTCCAAAAAGTATAAATTTGTGGCAGTTCGCAAAAGTTTAAGGGCGGGTTTAGTGGTTGAAAGCCAAAAAAATCCCAATTTTTCACTCGTCAACTCCCCAAAACTTTAAATTGATTTTTCTCCCCTTAAACGTGCGAATTTCGCGTTTTTACGTTTTAATTTGAAAGCTTAGCCCAAACTAGTGTTTTGATGGTCGGAACATGTTTTAGGCAAAATATCGAAAAATTTCTGTTTCTAGAACACGTGCAGTTTTGTGCAGATTTTCAGCTTTGATTGCTTACTGTGCCGGCAATTTTAATCCGATTGTTGAAATTTTGGTCTTATCTTATATTTGCGTTTGTAAAGTTTGCTTGAAGTGCAAATATGTAGCAATTTGCATGAAAATACTATTTTTATGACGCTTAGGAGGCAGAGACATGTATTTGTCTAAAATACGTAAATTTCCTTGTCAGACCTCTGGCTTTAATCGTTCACTGTAGCCACAATTTCTATTCGATTATCAAAATTTTGGTCTCATTTTGTAGCTGTCAGTCTGTTGTTTACGAGAAATACAAATTTCTAGTACTTTTCACAAGAATACTAATTTTTATAAGGTTCCGTATATTTTTGGCGGCAGGTTACGGAAACTTTTTCCCTTTACGGCATTGCTGTGGCTTGATTTTTCACCCGATGTGCTATATTTTGGTGTTAATGAATAGATCAGCGTCTGAACTTTCCAAAAAGTATAAATTTGTGGCAGTTCGCAAAAGTTTAAGGGCGGGTTTAGTGGTTGAAAGCCAAAAAAATCCCAATTTTTCACTCGTCAACTCCCCAAAACTTTAAATTGATTTTTCTCCCCTTAAACGTGCGAATTTCGCGTTTTTACGTTTAATTTGAAAGCTTAGCCCAAACTAGTGTTTTGATGGTCGGAACATGTTTTAGGCAAAATTTCGAAAAATTGCTGTTTCTAGAACACGTGCAGTTTTTGTGCAGATTTTCAGCTTTGATTGCTTACTGTGCCAGTAATTTTAATCCGATTGTTGAAATTTTTGGTCTTATCTTAAAGTTGCGTTTGTAAAGTTTGCTTGAAGTGCAAATATGTAGCAATTTGCATGAAAATACTAATTTTTATGACGCTTAGGAGGCAGAGACATGTATTTGTCTAAAATACGTAAATTTCCTTGTCAGACCTCTGGCTTTAATCGTTCACTGTAGCCACAATTTCTATTCGATTATCAAAATTTTGGTCTCATTTTGTAGCTGTCAGTCTGTTGTTTACGAGAAATACAAATTTCTAGTACTTTTCACAAGAATACTAATTTTTATAAGGTTCCGTATATTTTTGGCGGCAGGTTACGGAAACTTTTTCCCTTTACGGCATTGCTGTGGCTTGATTTTTCACCCGATGTGCTATATTTTGGTGTTAATGAATAGATCAGCGTCTGAACTTTCCAAAAAGTATAAATTTGTGGCAGTTCGCAAAAGTTTAAGGGCGGGTTTAGTGGTTGAAAGCCAAAAAAATCCCAATTTTTCACTCGTCAACTCCCCAAAACTTTAAATTGATTTTTCTCCCCTTAAACGAGCGAATTTCGCGTTTTTACGTTTTCATTTGAAAGCTTAGCCAAACTAGTGTTTTGATGGTCGGGAACATGTTTTAGGCAAAATATCGAAAAATTGCTGTTTCTAGAACACGTGCAGTTTTTGTGCAGATTTTCAGCTTTGATTGCTTACTGTGCCGGCAATTTTAATCCGATTGTTGAAATTTTGGTCTTATCTTATAGTTGCGTTTGTAAAGTTTGCTTGAAGTGCAAATATGTAGCAATTTGTATGAAAATACTAATTTTTATGACGCTTAGGAGGCAGAGACATGTATTTGTCTAAAATACGTAAAATTCCTTGTCAGACCTCTGGCTTTAATCGTTCACTGTAGCCACAATTTCTATTCGATTATCAAAATTTTGGTCTCATTTTGTAGCTGTCAGTCTGTTGTTTACGAGAAATACAAATTTGTAGTACTTTTCACAAGAATACTAATTTTTATAAGGTTCCGTATATTTTGGCGGCAGGTTACGGAAACTTTTTCCCTTTACGGCATTGCTGTGGCTTAATTTTTCACCCGATGTGCTATATTTTGGTGTTAGTGAATAGATCAGCGTCTGAACTTTCCAAAAAGTATAAATTTGTGGCAGTTCGCAAAAGTTTAGGGGCGGGTTTAGTGGTTGAAAGCCAAAAAAATCCCAATTTTTCACTCGTCAACTCCCCAAAACTTTAAATTGATTTTTCTCCCCTTAAACGTGCGAACTTCGCGTTTTTACGTTTTAATTTGAAAGCTTAGCCCAAACTAGTGTTTTGATGGTCGGAACATGTTTTAGGCGAAATTTCGAAAAATTGCTGTTTCTAGAACACGTGCAGTTTTTGTGCAGATTTTCAGCTTTGATTGCTTACTGTGCCAGTAATTTTAATCCGATTGTTGAAATTTTGGTCTTATCTTATAGTTGCGTTTGTAAAGTTTGCTTGAAGTGCAAATATGTAGCAATTTGCATGAAAATACTAATTTTTATGACGCTTAGGAGGCAGAGACATGTATTTGTCTAAAATACGTAAATTTCCTTGTCAGACCTCTGGCTTTAATCGTTCACTGTAGCCACAATTTCTATTCGATTATCAAAATTTTGGTCTCATTTTGTAGCTGTCAGTCTGTTGTTTACGAGAAATACAAATTTGTAGTACTATTCGCAAGAATACTGATTTTTATAAGGTTCCGTATATTTTTGGCGGCAGGTTACGGAAACTTTTTCCCTTTACGGCATTGCTGTGGCTTGATTTTTCACCCGATGTGCTATATTTTGGTGTTAATGAATAGATCAGCGTCTGAACTTTCCAAAAAGTATAAATTTGTGGCAGTTCGCAAAAGTTTAAGGGCGGGTTTAGTGGTTGAAAGCCAAAAAAATCCCATTTTTCACTCGTCAACTCCCCAAAACTTTAAATTGATTTTTCTCCCCTTAAACGTGCGAATTTCGCGTTTTTACGTTTTAATTTGAAAGCTTAGCCCAAACTAGTGTTTTGATGGTCGGAACATGTTTTAGGCAAAATATCGAAAAATTGCTGTTTCTAGAACACGTGCAGTTTTTGTGCAGATTTTCAGCTTTGATTGCTTACTGTGCCGGCAATTTTAATCCGATTGTTGAAATTTTGGTCTTATCTTATAGTTGCGTTTGTAAAGTTTGCTTGAAGTGCAAATATGTAGCAATTTGTATGAAAATACTAATTTTTATGACACTTAGGAGGCAGAGACATGTATTTGTCTAAAATACGTAAATTTCCTTGTCAGACCTCTGGCTTAATCGTTCACTGTAGCCACAATTTCTATTCGATTATCAAAATTTTGGTCTCATTTTGTAGCTGTCAGTCTGTTGTTTACGAGAAATACAAATTTCTAGTACTTTTCACAAGAATACTAATTTTTATAAGGTTCCGTATATTTTTGGCGGCAGGTTACGGAAACTTTTCCCTTTACGGCATTGCTGTGGCTTGATTTTTCACCCGATGTGCTATATTTTGGTGTTAATGAATAGATCAGCGTCTGAACTTTCCAAAAAGTATAAATTTGTGGCAGTTCGCAAAAGTTTAAGGGCGGGGTTTAGTGGTTGAAAGCCAAAAAATCCCAATTTTTCACTCGTCAACTCCCCAAAACTTTAAATTGATTTTTCTCCCCTTAAACGTGCGAATTTCGCGTTTTTACGTTTTCATTTGAAAGCTTAGCCCAAACTAGTGTTTTGATGGTCGGAACATGTTTTAGGCAAAATTTCGAAAAATTGCTGTTTCTAGAACACGTGCAGTTTTTGTGCAGATTTTCAGCTTTGATTGCTTACTGTGCCGGCAATTTTAATCCGATTGTTGAAATTTTGGTCTTATCTTATAGTTGCGTTTGTAAAGTTTGCTTGAAGTGCAAATATGTAGCAATTTGCATGAAAATACTAATTTTTATGACGCTTAGGAGGCAGAGACATGTATTTGTCTAAAATACGTAAAATTCCTTGTCAGACCTCTGGCTTTAATCGTTCACTGTAGCCACAATTTCTATTCGATTATCAAAATTTTGGTCTCATTTTGTAGCTGTCAGTCTGTTGTTTACGAGAAATACAAATTTGTAGTACTTTTCACAAGAATACTAATTTTTATAAGGTTCCGTATATTTTTGGCGGCAGGTTACGGAAACTTTTTCCCTTTACGGCATTGCTGTGGCTTAATTTTTCACCCGATGTGCTATATTTTGGTGTTAGTGAATAGATCAGCGTCTGAACTTTCCAAAAAGTATAAATTTGTGGCAGTTCGCAAAAGTTTAGGGGCGGGTTTAGTGGTTGAAAGCCAAAAAAATCCCAATTTTTCACTCGTCAACTCCCCAAAACTTTAAATTGATTTTTCTCCCCTTAAACGTGCGAATTTCGCGTTTTTACGTTTTAATTTGAAAGCTTAGCCCAAACTAGTGTTTTGATGGTCGGAACATGTTTTAGGCAAAATTTCGAAAAATTGCTGTTTCTAGAACACGTGCAGTTTTTGTGCAGATTTTCAGCTTTGATTGCTTACTGTGCCAGTAATTTTAATCCGATTGTTGAAATTTTGGTCTTATCTTATAGTTGCGTTTGTAAAGTTTGCTTGAAGTGCAAATATGTAGCAATTTGCATGAAAATACTAATTTTTATGACGCTTAGGAGGCAGAGACATGTATTTGTCTAAAATACGTAAATTTCCTTGTCAGACCTCTGGCTTTAATCGTTCACTGTAGCCACAATTTCTATTCGATTATCAAAATTTTGGTCTCATTTTGTAGCTGTCAGTCTGTTGTTTACGAGAAATACAAATTTGTAGTACTTTTCACAAGAATACTAATTTTTATAAGGTTCCGTATATTTTTGGCGGCAGGTTACGGAAACTTTTTCCCTTTACGGCATTGCTGTGGCTTGATTTTTCACCCGATGTGCTACATTTTGACGTTAATGAATAGATCAGCGTCTGAACTTTCCAAAAAGTATAAATTTGTGGCAGTTCGCAAAAGTTTAAGGGCGGGTTTAGTGGTTGAAAGCCAAAAAAATCCCAATTTTTCACTCGTCAACTCCCCAAAACTTTAAATTGATTTTTCTCCCCTTAAACGTGCGAATTTCGCGTTTTTACGTTTTAATTTGAAAGCTTAGCCCAAACTAGTGTTTTGATGGTCGGAACATGTTTTAGGCAAAATTTCGAAAAATTTCTGTTTCTAGAACACGTGCAGTTTTTGTGCAGATTTTCAGCTTTGATTGCTTACTGTGCCGGCAATTTTAATCCGATTGTTGAAATTTTGGTCTTATCTTAAAGTTGCGTTTGTAAAGTTTGCTTGAAGTGCAAATATGTAGCAATTTGCATGAAAATACTAATTTTTATGACGCTTAGGAGGCAGAGACATGTATTTGTCTAAAATACGTAAATTTCCTTGTCAGACCTCTGGCTTTAATCGTTCACTGTAGCCACAATTTCTATTCGATTATCAAAATTTTGGTCTCATTTTGTAGCTGTCAGTCTGTTGTTTACGAGAAATACAAATTTGTAGCACTTTTCACAAGAATACTAATTTTTATAAGGTTCCGTATATTTTTGGCGGCAGGTTACGGAAACTTTTTCCCTTTACGGCATTGCTGTGGCTTGATTTTTCACCCGATGTGCTATATTTTGGTGTTAATGAATAGATCAGCGTCTGAACTTTCCAAAAAGTATAAATTTGTGGCAGTTCGCAAAAGTTTAGGGGCGGGTTTAGTGGTTGAAAGCCAAAAAAATCCCAATTTTTCACTCGTCAACTCCCCAAAACTTTAAATTGATTTTTCTCCCCTTAAACGTGCGAATTTCGCGTTTTTACGTTTTAATTTGAAAGCTTAGCCCAAACTAGTGTTTTGATGGTCGGAACATGTTTTAGGCAAAATATCGAAAAATTGCTGTTTCTAGAACACGTGCAGTTTTTGTGCAGATTTTCAGCTTTGATTGCTTACTGTGCCGGCAATTTTAATCCGATTGTTGAAATTTTGGTCTTATCTTAAAGTTGCGTTTGTAAAGTTTGCTTGAAGTGCAAATATGTAGCAATTTGCATGAAAATACTAATTTTTATGACGCTTAGGAGGCAGAGACATGTATTTGTCTAAAATACGTAAATTTCCTTGTCAGACCTTTGGCTTTAATCGTTCACTGTAGCCACAATTTCTATTCGATTATCAAAATTTTGGTCTCATTTTGTAGCTGTCAGTCTGTTGTTTACGAGAAATACAAATTTGTAGTACTTTCCACAAGAATACTAATTTTTATAAGGTTCCGTATATTTTTGGCGGCAGGTTACGGAAACTTTTTCCCTTTACGGCATTGCTGTGGCTTGATTTTTCACCCGATGTGCTACATTTTGATGTTAATGAATAGATCAGCGTCTGAACTTTCCAAAAAGTATAAATTTGTGGCAGTTCGCAAAAGTTTAAGGGCGGGTTTGGTGGTTGAAAGCCAAAAAAATCCCAATTTTTCACTCGTCAACTCCCCAAAACTTTAAATTGATTTTTCTCCCCTTAAACGTGCGAATTTCGCGTTTTTACGTTTTAATTTGAAAGCTTAGCCCAAACTAGTGTTTTGATGGTCGGAACATGTTTTAGGCAAAATATCGAAAAAATTTCTGTTTCTAGAACACGTGCAGTTTTTGTGCAGATTTTCAGCTTTGATTGCTTACTGTGCCGGCAACTTTAATCCGATTGTTGAAATTTTGGTCTTATCTTAAAGTTGCGTTTGTAAAGTTTGCTTGAAGTGCAAATATGTAGCAATTTGCATGAAAATACTAATTTTTATGACGCTTAGGAGGCAGAGACATGTATTTGTCTAAAATACGTAAATTTCCTTGTCAGACCTCTGGCTTTAATCGTTCACTGTAGCCACAATTTCTATTCGATTATCAAAATTTTGGTCTCATTTTGTAGCTGTCAGTCTGTTGTTTACGAGAAATACAAATTTGTAGTACTTTTCACAAGAATACTAATTTTTATAAGGTTCCCGTATATTTTTGGCGGCAGGTTACGGAAACTTTTTACCTTTACGGCATTGCTGTGGCTTGATTTTTCACCCGATGTGCTATATTTTGGTGTTAATGAATAGATCAGCGTCTGAACTTTCCAAAAAGTATAAATTTGTGGCAGTTCGCAAAAGTTTAAGGGCGGGTTTAGTGGTTGAAAGCCAAAAAAATCCCAATTTTTCACTCGTCAACTCCCCAAAACTTTAAATTGATTTTTCTCCCCTTAAACGTGCGAATTTCGCGTTTTTACGTTTTAATTTGAAAGCTTAGCCCAAACTAGTGTTTTGATGGTCGGAACATGTTTTAGGCAAAATTTCGAAAAATTGCTGTTTCTAGAACACGTGCAGTTTTTGTGCAGATTTTCAGCTTTGATTGCTTACTGTGCCGGCAATTTTAATCCGATTGTTGAAATTTTGGTCTTATCTTATAGTTGCGTTTGTAAAGTTTGCTTGAAGTGCAAATATGTAGCAATTTGCATGAAAATACTAATTTTTATGACGCTTAGGAGGCAGAGACATGTATTTGTCTAAAATACGTAAATTTCCTTGTCAGACCTCTGGCTTTAATCGTTCACTGTAGCCACAATTTCTATTCGATTATCAAAATTTTGGTCTCATTTTGTAGCTGTCAGTCTGTTGTTTACGAGAAATACAAATTTGTAGTACTTTTCACAAGAATACTAATTTTTATAAGGTTCCGTATATTTTTGGCGGCAGGTTACGGAAACTTTTTCCCTTTACGGCATTGCTGTGGCTTGATTTTTCACCCGATGTGCTCTATTTTGGTGTTAATGAATAGATCAGCGTCTGAACTTTCCAAAAAGTATAAATTTGTGGCAGTTCGCAAAAGTTTAAAGGCGGGTTTAGTGGTTGAAAGCCAAAAAAATCCCAATTTTTCACTCGTCAACTCCCCAAAACTTTAAATTGATTTTTCTCCCCTTAAACGTGCGAATTTCGCGTTTTTACGTTTTAATTTGAAAGCTTAGCCCAAACTAGTGTTTTGATGGTCGGAACATGTTTTAGGCAAAATTTCGAAAAATTGCTGTTTCTAGAACACGTGCAGTTTTTGTGCAGATTTTCAGCTTTGATTGCTTACTGTGCCGGTAATTTTAATCCGATTGTTGAAATTTTGGTCTTATCTTATAGTTGCGTTTGTAAAGTTTGCTTGCAGTGCAAATATGTAGCAATTTGCATGAAAATACTAATTTTTATGACGCTTAGGAGGCAGAGACATGTATTTGTCTAAAATACGTAAATTTCCTTGTCAGACCTCTGGCTTTAATCGTTCACTGTAGCCACAATTTCTATTCGATTATCAAAATTTTGGTCTCATTTTGTAGCTGTCAGTCTGTTGTTTACGAGAAATACAAATTTGTAGTACTTTTCACAAGAATACTAATTTTTATAAGGTTCCGTATATTTTTGGCGGCAGGTTACGGAAACTTTTTCCCGTTACGGCATTGCTGTGGCCTGATTTTTCACCCGATGTGCTATATTTTGGTGTTAATGAATAGATCAGCGTCTGAACTTTCCAAAAAGTATAAATTTGTGGCAGTTTGCAAAAGTTTAAGGGCGGGTTTAGTGGTTGAAAGCCAAAAAAATCCCAATTTTTCACTCGTCAACTCCCCAAAACTTTAAATTGATTTTTCTCCCCTTAAACGTGCGAATTTCGCGTTTTTACGTTTTAATTTGAAAGCTTAGCCCAAACTAGTGTTTTGATGGTCGGAACATGTTTTAGGCAAAATTTCGAAAAATTGCTGTTTCTAGAACACGTGCAGTTTTTGTGCAGATTTTCAGCTTTGATTGCTTACTGTGCCCGTAATTTTAATCCGATTGTTGAAATTTTGGTCTTATCTTATAGTTGCGTTTGTAAAGTTTGCTTGCAGTGCAAATATGTAGCAATTTGCATGAAAATACTAATTTTTATGACGCTTAGGAGGCAGAGACATGTATTTGTCTAAAATACGTAAATTTCCTTGTCAGACCTCTGGCTTTAATCGTTCACTGTAGCCACAATTTCTATTCGATTATCAAAATTTTGGTCTCATTTTGTAGCTGTCAGTCTGTTGTTTACGAGAAATACAAATTTGTAGTACTTTTCACAAGAATACTAATTTTTATAAGGTTCCGTATATTTTTGGCGGCAGGTTACGGAAACTTTTTCCCGTTACGGCATTGCTGTGGCTTGATTTTTCACCCGATGTACTATATTTTGGTGTTAATGAATAGATCAGCGTCTGAACTTTCCAAAAAGTATAAATTTGTGGCAGTTCGCAAAAGTTTAAGGGCGGGTTTAGTGGTTGAAAGCCAAAAAAATCCCAATTTTTCACTCGTCAACTCCCCAAAACTTTAAATTGATTTTTCTCCCCTTAAACGTGCGAATTTCGCGTTTTTACGTTTTAATTTGAAAGCTTAGCCCAAACTAGTGTTTTGATGGTCGGAACATGTTTTAGGCAAAATTTCGAAAAATTGCTGTTTCTAGAACACGTGCAGTTTTTGTGCAGATTTCCAGCTTTGATTGCTTACTGTGCCCGTAATTTTAATCCGATTGTTGAAATTTTGGTCTTATCTTATAGTTGCGTTTGTAAAGTTTGCTTGAAGTGCAAATATGTAGCAATTTGCATGAAAATACTAATTTTTATGACGCTTAGGAGGCAGAGACATGTATTTGTCTAAAATACGTAAAATTCCTTGTCAGACCTCTGGCTTTAATCGTTCACTGTAGCCACAATTTCTATTCGATTATCAAAATTTTGGTCTCATTTTGTAGCTGTCAGTCTGTTGTTTACGAGAAATACAAATTTGTAGTACTTTTCACAAGAATACTAATTTTTATAAGGTTCCGTATATTTTTGGCGGCAGGTTACGGAAACTTTTTCCCTTTACGGCATTGCTGTGGCTTGATTTTTCACCCGATGTGCTATATTTTGGTGTTAATGAATAGATCAGCGTCTGAACTTTCCAAAAAGTATAAATTTGTGGCAGTTCGCAAAAGTTTAAGGGCGGGTTTAGTGGTTGAAAGCCAAAAAAATCCCAATTTTTCACTCGTCAACTCCCCAAAACGTTAAATTGATTTTTCTCCCCTTAAACGAGCGAATTTCGCGTTTTTACGTTTTCATTTGAAAGCTTAGCCCAAACTAGTGTTTTGATGGTCGGAACATGTTTTAGGCAAAATATCGAAAAATTGCTGTTTCTAGAACACGTGCAGTTTTTGTGCAGATTTTCAGCTTTGATTGCTTACTGTGCCGGCAATTTTAATCCGATTGTTGAAATTTTGGTCTTATCTTATAGTTGCGTTTGTAAAGTTTGCTTGAAGTGCAAATATGTAGCAATTTGTATGAAAATACTAATTTTTATGACGCTTAGGAGGCAGAGACATGTATTTGTCTAAAATACGTAAATTTCCTTGTCAGACCTCTGGCTTTAATGGTTCACTGTAGCCACAATTTCTATTCGATTATCAAAATTTTGGTCTCATTTTGTAGCTGTCAGTCTGTTGTTTACGAGAAATACAAATTTGTAGTACTTTTCACAAGAATACTAATTTTTATAAGGTTCCGTATATTTTTGGCGGCAGGTTACGGAAACTTTTTCCCTTTACGGCATTGCTGTGGCTTGATTTTTCACCCGATGTGCTATATTTTGGTGTTAATGAATAGATCAGCGTCTGAACTTTCCAAAAAGTATAAATTTGTGGCAGTTCGCAAAAGTTTAAGGGCGGGTTTAGTGGTTGAAAGCCAAAAAAATCCCAATTTTTCACTCGTCAACTCCCCAAAACTTTAAATTGATTTTTCTCCCCTTAAACGTGCGAATTTCGCGTTTTTACGTTTTAATTTGAAAGCTTAGCCCAAACTAGTGTTTTGATGGTCGGAACATGTTTTAGGCAAAATTTCGAAATATTGCTGTTTCTAGAACACGTGCAGTTTTTGTGCAGATTTTCAGCTTTGATTGCTTACTGTGCCAGTAATTTTAATCCGATTGTTGAAATTTTGGTCTTATCTTATAGTTGCGTTTGTAAAGTTTGCTTGAAGTGCAAATATGTAGCAATTTGCATGAAAATACTAATTTTTATGACGCTTAGGAGGCAGAGACATGTATTTGTCTAAAATACGTAAATTTCCTTGTCAGACCTCTGGCTTTAATCGTTCACTGTAGCCACAATTTCTATTCGATTATCAAAATTTTGGTCTCATTTTGTAGCTGTCAGTCTGTTGTTTACGAGAAATACAAATTTGTAGTACTTTTCACAAGAATACTAATTTTTATAAGGTTCCGTATATTTTTGGCGGCAGGTTACGGAAACTTTTTCCCGTTACGGCATTGCTGTGGCTTGATTTTTCACCCGATGTGCTATATTTTGGTGTTAATGAATAGATCAGCGTCTGAACTTTCCAAAAAGTATAAATTTGTGGCAGTTCGCAAAAGTTTAAGGGCGGGTTTAGTGGTTGAAAGCCAAAAAAATCCCAATTTTTCACTCGTCAACTCCCCAAAACTTTAAATTGATTTTTCTCCCCTTAAACGTGCGAATTTCGCGTTTTTACGTTTTAATTTGAAAGCTTAGCCCAAACTAGTGTTTTGATGGTCGGAACATGTTTTAGGCAAAATTTCGAAAAATTGCTGTTTCTAGAACACGTGCAGTTTTTGTGCAGATTTTCAGCTTTGATTGCTTACTGTGCCGGCAATTTTAATCCGATTGTTGAAATTTTGGTCTTATCTTATAGTTGCGTTTGTAAAGTTTGCTTGAAGTGCAAATATGTAGCAATTTGCATGAAAATACTAATTTTTATGACGCTTAGGAGGCAGAGACATGTATTTGTCTAAAATACGTAAATTTCCTTGTCAGACCTCTGGCTTTAATCGTTCACTGTAGCCACAATTTCTATTCGATTATCAAAATTTTGGTCTCATTTTGTAGCTGTCAGTCTGTTGTTTACGAGAAATACAAATTTGTAGTACTTTTCACAAGAATACTAATTTTTATAAGGTTCCGTATATTTTTGGCGGCAGGTTACGGAAACTTTTTCCCTTTACGGCATTGCTGTGGCTTGATTTTTCACCCGATGTGCTCTATTTTGGTGTTAATGAATAGATCAGCGTCTGAACTTTCCAAAAAGTATAAATTTGTGGCAGTTCGCAAAAGTTTAAAGGCGGGTTTAGTGGTTGAAAGCCAAAAAAATCCCAATTTTTCACTCGTCAACTCCCCAAAACTTTAAATTGATTTTTCTCCCCTTAAACGTGCGAATTTCGCGTTTTTACGTTTTAATTTGAAAGCTTAGCCCAAACTAGTGTTTTGATGGTCGGAACATGTTTTAGGCAAAATTTCGAAAAATTGCTGTTTCTAGAACACGTGCAGTTTTTGTGCAGATTTTCAGCTTTGATTGCTTACTGTGCCGGTAATTTTAATCCGATTGTTGAAATTTTGGTCTTATCTTATAGTTGCGTTTGTAAAGTTTGCTTGAAGTGCAAATATGTAGCAATTTGCATGAAAATACTCATTTTTATGACGCTTAGGAGGCAGAGACATGTATTTGTCTAAAATACGTAAATTTCCTTGTCAGACCTCTGGCTTTAATCGTTCACTGTAGCCACAATTTCTATTCGATTATCAAAATTTTGGTCTCATTTTGTAGCTGTCAGTCTGTTGTTTACGAGAAATACAAATTTGTAGTACTTTTCACAAGAATACTAATTTTTATAAGGTTCCGTATATTTTTGGCGGCAGGTTACGGAAACTTTTTCCCGTTACGGCATTGCTGTGGCCTGATTTTTCACCCGATGTGCTATATTTTGGTGTTAATGAATAGATCAGCGTCTGAACTTTCCAAAAAGTATAAATTTGTGGCAGTTTGCAAAAGTTTAAGGGCGGGTTTAGTGGTTGAAAGCCAAAAAAATCCCAATTTTTCACTCGTCAACTCCCCAAAACTTTAAATTGATTTTTCTCCCCTTAAACGTGCGAATTTCGCGTTTTTACGTTTTAATTTGAAAGCTTAGCCCAAACTAGTGTTTTGATGGTCGGAACATGTTTTAGGCAAAATTTCGAAAAATTGCTGTTTCTAGAACACGTGCAGTTTTTGTGCAGATTTTCAGCTTTGATTGCTTACTGTGCCCGTAATTTTAATCCGATTGTTGAAATTTTGGTCTTATCTTATAGTTGCGTTTGTAAAGTTTGCTTGCAGTGCAAATATGTAGCAATTTGCATGAAAATACTAATTTTTATGACGCTTAGGAGGCAGAGACATGTATTTGTCTAAAATACGTAAATTTCCTTGTCAGACCTCTGGCTTTAATCGTTCACTGTAGCCACAATTTCTATTCGATTATCAAAATTTTGGTCTCATTTTGTAGCTGTCAGTCTGTTGTTTACGAGAAATACAAATTTGTAGTACTTTTCACAAGAATACTAATTTTTATAAGGTTCCGTATATTTTTGGCGGCAGGTTACGGAAACTTTTTCCCGTTACGGCATTGCTGTGGCTTGATTTTTCACCCGATGTACTATATTTTGGTGTTAATGAATAGATCAGCGTCTGAACTTTCCAAAAAGTATAAATTTGTGGCAGTTCGCAAAAGTTTAAGGGCGGGTTTAGTGGTTGAAAGCCAAAAAAATCCCAATTTTTCACTCGTCAACTCCCCAAAACTTTAAATTGATTTTTCTCCCCTTAAACGTGCGAATTTCGCGTTTTTACGTTTTAATTTGAAAGCTTAGCCCAAACTAGTGTTTTGATGGTCGGAACATGTTTTAGGCAAAATTTCGAAAAATTGCTGTTTCTAGAACACGTGCAGTTTTTGTGCAGATTTCCAGCTTTGATTGCTTACTGTGCCCGTAATTTTAATCCGATTGTTGAAATTTTGGTCTTATCTTATAGTTGCGTTTGTAAAGTTTGCTTGAAGTGCAAATATGTAGCAATTTGCATGAAAATACTAATTTTTATGACGCTTAGGAGGCAGAGACATGTATTTGTCTAAAATACGTAAAATTCCTTGTCAGACCTCTGGCTTTAATCGTTCACTGTAGCCACAATTTCTATTCGATTATCAAAATTTTGGTCTCATTTTGTAGCTGTCAGTCTGTTGTTTACGAGAAATACAAATTTGTAGTACTTTTCACAAGAATACTAATTTTTATAAGGTTCCGTATATTTTTGGCGGCAGGTTACGGAAACTTTTTCCCTTTACGGCATTGCTGTGGCTTGATTTTTCACCCGATGTGCTATATTTTGGTGTTAATGAATAGATCAGCGTCTGAACTTTCCAAAAAGTATAAATTTGTGGCAGTTCGCAAAAGTTTAAGGGCGGGTTTAGTGGTTGAAAGCCAAAAAAATCACAATTTTTCACTCGTCAACTCCCCAAAACGTTAAATTGATTTTTCTCCCCTTAAACGAGCGAATTTCGCGTTTTTACGTTTTCATTTGAAAGCTTAGCCCAAACTAGTGTTTTGATGGTCGGAACATGTTTTAGGCAAAATATCGAAAAATTGCTGTTTCTAGAACACGTGCAGTTTTTGTGCAGATTTTCAGCTTTGATTGCTTACTGTGCCGGCAATTTTAATCCGATTGTTGAAATTTTGGTCTTATCTTATAGTTGCGTTTGTAAAGTTTGCTTGAAGTGCAAATATGTAGCAATTTGTATGAAAATACTAATTTTTATGACGCTTAGGAGGCAGAGACATGTATTTGTCTAAAATACGTAAATTTCCTTGTCAGACCTCTGGCTTTAATGGTTCACTGTAGCCACAATTTCTATTCGATTATCAAAATTTTGGTCTCATTTTGTAGCTGTCAGTCTGTTGTTTACGAGAAATACAAATTTGTAGTACTTTTCACAAGAATACTAATTTTTATAAGGTTCCGTATATTTTTGGCGGCAGGTTACGGAAACTTTTTCCCTTTACGGCATTGCTGTGGCTTGATTTTTCACCCGATGTGCTATATTTTGGTGTTA
This sequence comes from Odontomyia ornata, assembly GCA_963969285.1. Taxonomy (NCBI): domain Eukaryota; kingdom Metazoa; phylum Arthropoda; class Insecta; order Diptera; family Stratiomyidae; genus Odontomyia; species Odontomyia ornata. Next base: position 384,434,498 of record OZ017739.1, read on the forward strand.
ATGAATAGATCAGCGTCTGAACTTTCCAAAAAGTATAAATTTGTGGCAGTTCGCAAAAGTTTAAGGGCGGGTTTAGTGGTTGAAAGCCAAAAAAATCCCAATTTTTCACTCGTCAACTCCCCAAAACTTTAAATTGATTTTTCTCCCCTTAAACGTGCGAATTTCGCGTTTTTACGTTTTAATTTGAAAGCTTAGCCCAAACTAGTGTTTTGATGGTCGGAACATGTTTTAGGCAAAATTTCGAAATATTGCTGTTTCTAGAACACGTGCAGTTTTTGTGCAGATTTTCAGCTTTGATTGCTTACTGTGCCAGTAATTTTAATCCGATTGTTGAAATTTTGGTCTTATCTTATAGTTGCGTTTGTAAAGTTTGCTTGAAGTGCAAATATGTAGCAATTTGCATGAAAATACTAATTTTTATGACGCTTAGGAGGCAGAGACATGTATTTGTCTAAAATACGTAAATTTCCTTGTCAGACCTCTGGCTTTAATCGTTCACTGTAGCCACAATTTCTATTCGATTATCAAAATTTTGGTCTCATTTTGTAGCTGTCAGTCTGTTGTTTACGAGAAATACAAATTTGTAGTACTTTTCACAAGAATACTAATTTTTATAAGGTTCCGTATATTTTTGGCGGCAGGTTACGGAAACTTTTTCCCGTTACGGCATTGCTGTGGCTTGATTTTTCACCCGATGTGCTATATTTTGGTGTTAATGAATAGATCAGCGTCTGAACTTTCCAAAAAGTATAAATTTGTGGCAGTTCGCAAAAGTTTAAGGGCGGGTTTAGTGGTTGAAAGCCAAAAAAATCCCAATTTTTCACTCGTCAACTCCCCAAAACTTTAAATTGATTTTTCTCCCCTTAAACGTGCGAATTTCGCGTTTTTACGTTTTAATTTGAAAGCTTAGCCCAAACTAGTGTTTTGATGGTCGGAACATGTTTTAGGCAAAATTTCGAAAAATTGCTGTTTCTAGAACACGTGCAGTTTTTGTGCAGATTTTCAGCTTTGATTGCTTACTGTGCCCGTAATTTTAATCCGATTGTTGAAATTTTGGTCTTATCTTATAGTTGCGTTTGTAAAGTTTGCTTGAAGTGCAAATATGTAGCAATTTGCATGAAAATACTAATTTTTATGACGCTTAGGAGGCAGAGACATGTATTTGTCTAAAATACGTAAATTTCCTTGTCAGACCTCTGGCTTTAATCGTTGACTGTAGCCACAATTTCTATTCGATTATCAAAATTTTGGTCTCATTTTGTAGCTGTCAGTCTGTTGTTTACGAGAAATACAAATTTGTAGTACTTTTCACAAGAATACTAATTTTTATAAGGTTCCGTATATTTTTGGCGGCAGGTTACGGAAACTTTTTCCCGTTACGGCATTGCTGTGGCTTGATTTTTCACCCGATGTGCTATATTTTGGTGTTAATGAATAGATCAGCGTCTGAACTTTCCAAAAAGTATAAATTTGTGGCAGTTCGCAAAAGTTTAAGGGCGGGTTTAGTGGTTGAAAGCCAAAAAAATCCCAATTTTTCACTCGTCAACTCCCCAAAACTTTAAATTGATTTTTCTCCCCTTAAACGAGCGAATTTCGCGTTTTTACGTTTTCATTTGAAAGCTTAGCCCAAACTAGTGTTTTGATGGTCGGAACATGTTTTAGGCAAAATATCGAAAAATTGCTGTTTCTAGAACACGTGCAGTTTTTGTGCAGATTTTCAGCTTTGATTGCTTACTGTGCCGGCAATTTTAATCCGATTGTTGAAATTTTGGTCTTATTTTATAGTTGCGTTTGTAAAGTTTGCTTGAAGTGCAAATATGTAGCAATTTGTATGAAAATACTAATTTTTATGACGCTTAGGAGGCAGAGACATGTATTTGTCTAAAATACGTAAATTTCCTTGTCAGACCTCTGGCTTTAATCGTTCACTGTAGCCACAATTTCTATTCGATTATCAAAATTTTGGTCTCATTTTGTAGCTGTCAGTCTGTTGTTTACGAGAAATACAAATTTGTAGTACTTTTCACAAGAATACTAATTTTTATAAGGTTCCGTATATTTTTGGCGGCAGGTTACGGAAACTTTTTCCCGTTACGGCATTGCTGTGGCTTGATTTTTCACCCGATGTGCTATATTTTGGTGTTAATGAATAGATCAGCGTCTGAACTTTCCAAAAAGTATAAATTTGTGGCAGTTCGCAAAAGTTTAAGGGCGGGTTTAGTGGTTGAAAGCCAAAAAAATCCCAATTTTTCACTCGTCAACTCCCCAAAACTTTAAATTGATTTTTCTCCCCTTAAACGTGCGAATTTCGCGTTTTTACGTTTTAATTTGAAAGCTTAGCCCAAACTAGTGTTTTGATGGTCGGAACATGTTTTAGGCAAAATTTCGAAAAATTGCTGTTTCTAGAACACGTGCAGTTTTTGTGCAGATTTTCAGCTTTGATTGCTTACTGTGCCCGTAATTTTAATCCGATTGTTGAAATTTTGGTCTTATCTTATAGTTGCGTTTGTAAAGTTTGCTTGAAGTGCAAATATGTAGCAATTTGCATGAAAATACTAATTTTTATGACGCTTAGGAGGCAGAGACATGTATTTGTCTAAAATACGTAAATTTCCTTGTCAGACCTCTGGCTTTAATCGTTGACTGTAGCCACAATTTCTATTCGATTATCAAAATTTTGGTCTCATTTTGTAGCTGTCAGTCTGTTGTTTACGAGAAATACAAATTTGTAGTACTTTTCACAAGAATACTAATTTTTATAAGGTTCCGTATATTTTTGGCGGCAGGTTACGGAAACTTTTTCCCTTTACGGCATTGCTGTGGCTTGATTTTTCACCCGATGTGCTCTATTTTGGTGTTAATGAATAGATCAGCGTCTGAACTTTCCAAAAAGTATAAATTTGTGGCAGTTTGCAAAAGTTTAAGGGCGGGTTTAGTGGTTGAAAGCCAAAAAAATCCCAATTTTTCACTCGTCAACTCCCCAAAACTTTAAATTGATTTTTCTCCCCTTAAACGTGCGAATTTCGCGTTTTTACGTTTTAATTTGAAAGCTTAGCCCAAACTAGTGTTTTGATGGTCGGAACATGTTTTAGGCAAAATTTCGAAAAATTGCTGTTTCTAGAACACGTGCAGTTTTTGTGCAGATTTTCAGCTTTGATTGCTTACTGTGCCCGTAATTTTAATCCGATTGTTGAAATTTTGGTCTTATCTTATAGTTGCGTTTGTAAAGTTTGCTTGCAGTGCAAATATGTAGCAATTTGCATGAAAATACTAATTTTTATGACGCTTAGGAGGCAGAGACATGTATTTGTCTAAAATACGTAAATTTCCTTGTCAGACCTCTGGCTTTAATCGTTCACTGTAGCCACAATTTCTATTCGATTATCAAAATGTTGGTCTCATTTTGTAGCTGTCAGTCTGTTGTTTACGAGAAATACAAATTTGTAGTACTTTTCACAAGAATACTAATTTTTATAAGGTTCCGTATATTTTTGGCGGCAGGTTACGGAAACTTTTTCCCGTTACGGCATTGCTGTGGCTTGATTTTTCACCCGATGTACTATATTTTGGTGTTAATGAATAGATCAGCGTCTGAACTTTCCAAAAAGTATAAATTTGTGGCAGTTCGCAAAAGTTTAAGGGCGGGTTTAGTGGTTGAAAGCCAAAAAAATCCCAATTTTTCACTCGTCAACTCCCCAAAACTTTAAATTGATTTTTCTCCCCTTAAACGTGCGAATTTCGCGTTTTTACGTTTTAATTTGAAAGCTTAGCCCAAACTAGTGTTTTGATGGTCGGAACATGTTTTAGGCAAAATTTCGAAAAATTGCTGTTTCTAGAACACGTGCAGTTTTTGTGCAGATTTCCAGCTTTGATTGCTTACTGTGCCCGTAATTTTAATCCGATTGTTGAAATTTTGGTCTTATCTTATAGTTGCGTTTGTAAAGTTTGCTTGAAGTGCAAATATGTAGCAATTTGCATGAAAATACTAATTTTTATGACGCTTAGGAGGCAGAGACATGTATTTGTCTAAAATACGTAAAATTCCTTGTCAGACCTCTGGCTTTAATCGTTCACTGTAGCCACAATTTCTATTCGATTATCAAAATTTTGGTCTCATTTTGTAGCTGTCAGTCTGTTGTTTACGAGAAATACAAATTTGTAGTACTTTTCACAAGAATACTAATTTTTATAAGGTTCCGTATATTTTTGGCGGCAGGTTACGGAAACTTTTTCCCTTTACGGCATTGCTGTGGCTTGATTTTTCACCCGATGTGCTATATTTTGGTGTTAATGAATAGATCAGCGTCTGAACTTTCCAAAAAGTATAAATTTGTGGCAGTTCGCAAAAGTTTAAGGGCGGGTTTAGTGGTTGAAAGCCAAAAAAATCCCAATTTTTCACTCGTCAACTCCCCAAAACGTTAAATTGATTTTTCTCCCCTTAAACGAGCGAATTTCGCGTTTTTACGTTTTCATTTGAAAGCTTAGCCCAAACTAGTGTTTTGATGGTCGGAACATGTTTTAGGCAAAATATCGAAAAATTGCTGTTTCTAGAACACGTGCAGTTTTTGTGCAGATTTTCAGCTTTGATTGCTTACTGTGCCGGCAATTTTAATCCGATTGTTGAAATTTTGGTCTTATCTTATAGTTGCGTTTGTAAAGTTTGCTTGAAGTGCAAATATGTAGCAATTTGTATGAAAATACTAATTTTTATGACGCTTAGGAGGCAGAGACATGTATTTGTCTAAAATACGTAAATTTCCTTGTCAGACCTCTGGCTTTAATGGTTCACTGTAGCCACAATTTCTATTCGATTATCAAAATTTTGGTCTCATTTTGTAGCTGTCAGTCTGTTGTTTACGAGAAATACAAATTTGTAGTACTTTTCACAAGAATACTAATTTTTATAAGGTTCCGTATATTTTTGGCGGCAGGTTACGGAAACTTTTTCCCTTTACGGCATTGCTGTGGCTTGATTTTTCACCCGATGTGCTATATTTTGGTGTTAATGAATAGATCAGCGTCTGAACTTTCCAAAAAGTATAAATTTGTGGCAGTTCGCAAAAGTTTAAGGGCGGGTTTAGTGGTTGAAAGCCAAAAAAATCCCAATTTTTCACTCGTCAACTCCCCAAAACTTTAAATTGATTTTTCTCCCCTTAAACGTGCGAATTTCGCGTTTTTACGTTTTAATTTGAAAGCTTAGCCCAAACTAGTGTTTTGATGGTCGGAACATGTTTTAGGCAAAATTTCGAAATATTGCTGTTTCTAGAACACGTGCAGTTTTTGTGCAGATTTTCAGCTTTGATTGCTTACTGTGCCAGTAATTTTAATCCGATTGTTGAAATTTTGGTCTAATCTTATAGTTGCGTTTGTAAAGTTTGCTTGAAGTGCAAATATGTAGCAATTTGCATGAAAATACTAATTTTTATGACGCTTAGGAGGCAGAGACATGTATTTGTCTAAAATACGTAAATTTCCTTGTCAGACCTCTGGCTTTAATCGTTCACTGTAGCCACAATTTCTATTCGATTATCAAAATTTTGGTCTCATTTTGTAGCTGTCAGTCTGTTGTTTACGAGAAATACAAATTTGTAGTACTTTTCACAAGAATACTAATTTTTATAAGGTTCCGTATATTTTTGGCGGCAGGTTACGGAAACTTTTTCCCGTTACGGCATTGCTGTGGCTTGATTTTTCACCCGATGTGCTATATTTTGGTGTTAATGAATAGATCAGCGTCTGAACTTTCCAAAAAGTATAAATTTGTGGCAGTTCGCAAAAGTTTAAGGGCGGGTTTAGTGGTTGAAAGCCAAAAAAATCCCAATTTTTCACTCGTCAACTCCCCAAAACTTTAAATTGATTTTTCTCCCCTTAAACGTGCGAATTTCGCGTTTTTACGTTTTAATTTGAAAGCTTAGCCCAAACTAGTGTTTTGATGGTCGGAACATGTTTTAGGCAAAATTTCGAAAAATTGCTGTTTCTAGAACACGTGCAGTTTTTGTGCAGATTTTCAGCTTTGATTGCTTACTGTGCCCGTAATTTTAATCCGATTGTTGAAATTTTGGTCTTATCTTATAGTTGCGTTTGTAAAGTTTGCTTGAAGTGCAAATATGTAGCAATTTGCATGAAAATACTAATTTTTATGACGCTTAGGAGGCAGAGACATGTATTTGTCTAAAATACGTAAATTTCCTTGTCAGACCTCTGGCTTTAATCGTTGACTGTAGCCACAATTTCTATTCGATTATCAAAATTTTGGTCTCATTTTGTAGCTGTCAGTCTGTTGTTTACGAGAAATACAAATTTGTAGTACTTTTCACAAGAATACTAATTTTTATAAGGTTCCGTATATTTTTGGCGGCAGGTTACGGAAACTTTTTCCCGTTACGGCATTGCTGTGGCTTGATTTTTCACCCGATGTGCTATATTTTGGTGTTAATGAATAGATCAGCGTCTGAACTTTCCAAAAAGTATAAATTTGTGGCAGTTCGCAAAAGTTTAAGGGCGGGTTTAGTGGTTGAAAGCCAAAAAAATCCCAATTTTTCACTCGTCAACTCCCCAAAACTTTAAATTGATTTTTCTCCCCTTAAACGTGCGAATTTCGCGTTTTTACGTTTTAATTTGAAAGCTTAGCCCAAACTAGTGTTTTGATGGTCGGAACATGTTTTAGGCAAAATTTCGAAAAATTGCTGTTTCTAGAACACGTGCAGTTTTTGTGCAGATTTTCAGCTTTGATTGCTTACTGTGCCCGTAATTTTAATCCGATTGTTGAAATTTTGGTCTTATCTTATAGTTGCGTTTGTAAAGTTTGCTTGAAGTGCAAATATGTAGCAATTTGCATGAAAATACTAATTTTTATGACGCTTAGGAGGCAGAGACATGTATTTGTCTAAAATACGTAAATTTCCTTGTCAGACCTCTGGCTTTAATCGTTGACTGTAGCCACAATTTCTATTCGATTATCAAAATTTTGGTCTCATTTTGTAGCTGTCAGTCTGTTGTTTACGAGAAATACAAATTTGTAGTACTTTTCACAAGAATACTAATTTTTATAAGGTTCCGTATATTTTTGGCGGCAGGTTACGGAAACTTTTTCCCGTTACGGCATTGCTGTGGCCTGATTTTTCACCCGATGTGCTATATTTTGGTGTTAATGAATAGATCAGCGTCTGAACTTTCCAAAAAGTATAAATTTGTGGCAGTTCGCAAAAGTTTAAGGGCGGGTTTAGTGGTTGAAAGCCAAAAAAATCCCAATTCTTCACTCGTCAACTCCCCAAAACTTTAAATTGATTTTTCTCCCCTTAAACGAGCGAATTTCGCGTTTTTACGTTTTCATTTGAAAGCTTAGCCCAAACTAGTGTTTTGATGGTCGGAACATGTTTTAGGCAAAATATCGAAAAATTGCTGTTTCTAGAACACGTGCAGTTTTTGTGCAGATTTTCAGCTTTGATTGCTTACTGTGCCGGCAATTTTAATCCGATTGTTGAAATTTTGGTCTTATCTTATAGTTGCGTTTGTAAAGTTTGCTTGAAGTGCAAATATGTAGCAATTTGTATGAAAATACTAATTTTTATGACGCTTAGGAGGCAGAGACATGTATTTGTCTAAAATACGTAAATTTCCTTGTCAGACCTCTGGCTTTAATCGTTCACTGTAGCCACAATTTCTATTCGATTATCAAAATTTTGGTCTCATTTTGTAGCTGTCAGTCTGTTGTTTACGAGAAATACAAATTTGTAGTACTTTTCACAAGAATACTAATTTTTATAAGGTTCCGTATAATTTAATTTGAAAGCTTAGCCCAAACTAGTGTTTTGATGGTCGGAACATGTTTTAGGCAAAATTTCGAAAAATTGCTGTTTCTAGAACACGTGCAGTTTTTGTGCAGATTTTCAGCTTTGATTGCTTACTGTGCCAGTAATTTTAATCCGATTGTTGAAATTTTGGTCTTATCTTAAAGTTGCGTTTGTAAAGTTTGCTTGAAGTGCAAATATGTAGCAATTTGCATGAAAATACTAATTTTTATGACGCTTAGGAGGCAGAGACATGTAATTTGTCTAAAATACGTAAATTTCCTTGTCAGACCTCTGGCTTTAATCGTTCACTGTAGCCACAATTTCTATTCGATTATCAAAATTTTGGTCTCATTTTGTAGCTGTCAGTCTGTTGTTTACGAGAAATACAAATTTGTAGTACTTTTCACAAGAATACTAATTTTTATAAGGTTCCGTATATTTTTGGCGGCAGGTTACGGAAACTTTTTCCCGTTACGGCATTGCTGTGGCTTGATTTTTCACCCGATGTGCTATATTTTGGTGTTAATGAATAGATCAGCGTCTGAACTTTCCAAAAAGTATAAATTTGTGGCAGTTCGCAAAAGTTTAAGGGCGGGTTTAGTGGTTGAAAGCCAAAAAACTCCCAATTTTTCACTCGTCAACTCCCCAAAACTTTAAATTGATTTTTCTCCCCCTTAAACGTGCGAATTTCGCGTTTTTACGTTTTAATTTGAAAGCTTAGCCCAAACTAGTGTTTTGATGGTCGGAACATGTTTTAGGCAAAATTTCGAAAAATTGCTGTTTCTAGAACACGTGCAGTTTTTGTGCAGATTTTCAGCTTTGATTGCTTACTGTGCCCGTAATTTTAATCCGATTGTTGAAATTTTGGTCTTATCTTATAGTTGCGTTTGTAAAGTTTGCTTGAAGTGCAAATATGTAGCAATTTGCATGAAAATACTAATTTTTATGATGCTTAGGAGGCAGAGACATGTATTTGTCTAAAATACGTAAATTTCCTTGTCAGACCTCTGGCTTTAATCGTTCACTGTAGCCACAATTTCTATTCGATTATCAAAATGTTGGTCTCATTTTGTAGCTGTCAGTCTGTTGTTTACGAGAAATACAAATTTGTAGTACTTTTCACAAGAATACTAATTTTTATAAGGTTCCGTATATTTTTGGCGGCAGGTTACGGAAACTTTTTCCCGTTACGGCATTGCTGTGGCTTGATTTTTCACCCGATGTGCTATATTTTGGTGTTAATGAATAGATCAGCGTCTGAACTTTCCAAAAAGTATAAATTTGTGGCAGTTCGCAAAAGTTTAAGGGCGGGTTTAGTGGTTGAAAGCCAAAAAAATCCCAATTTTTCACTCGTCAACTCCCAAAACTTTAAATTGATTTTTCTCCCCTTAAACGTGCGAATTTCGCGTTTTTACGTTTTAATTTGAAAGCTTAGCCCAAACTAGTGTTTTGATGGTCGGAACATGTTTTAGGCAAAATATCGAAAAAATGCTGTTTCTAGAACACGTGCAGTTTTTGTGCAGATTTTCAGCTTTGATTGCTTACTGTGCCCGTAATTTTAATCCGATTGTAGAAATTTTGGTCTTATCTTATAGTTGCGTTTGTAAAGTTTGCTTGAAGTGCAAATATGTAGCAATTTGCATGAAAATACTAATTTTTATGACGCTTAGGAGGCAGAGACATGTATTTGTCTAAAATACGTAAATTTCCTTGTCAGACCTCTGGCTTTAATCGTTCACTGTAGCCACAATTTCTATTCGATTATCAAAATGTTGGTCTTATTTTGTAGCTGTCAGTCTGTTGTTTACGAGAAATACAAATTTGTAGTACTTTTCACAAGAATACTAATTTTTATAAGGTTCCGTATATTTTTGGCGGCAGGTTACGGAAACTTTTTCCCTTTACGGCATTGCTGTGGCTTGATTTTTCACCCGATGTGCTATATATTGATGTTAATGAATAGATCAGCGTCTGAACTTTCCAAAAAGTATAAATTTGTGGCAGTTCGCAAAAGTTTAAGGGCGGGTTTAGTGGTTGAAAGCCAAAAAAATCCCAATTTTTCACTCGTCAACTCCCCAAAACTTTAAATTGATTTTTCTCCCCTTAAACGTGCGAATTTCGCGTTTTTACGTTTTAATTTGAAAGCTTGGCCCAAACTAGTGTTTTGATGGTCGGAACATGTTTTAGGCAAAATTTCGAAAAATTGCTGTTTCTAGAACACGTGCAGTTTTTGTGCAGATTTTCAGCTTTGATTGCTTACTGTGCCCGTAATTTTAATCCGATTGTTGAAATTTTGGTCTTATCTTATATTTGCGTTTGTAAAGTTTGCTTGAAGTGCAAATATGTAGCAATTTGCATGAAAATACTCATTTTTATGACGCTTAGGAGGCAGAGACATGTATTTGTCTAAAATACGTAAATTTCCTTGTCAGACCTCTGGCTTTAATCGTTCACTGTAGCCACAATTTCTATTCGATTATCAAAATTTTGGTCTCATTTTGTAGCTGTCAGTCTGTTGTTTACGAGAAATACAAATTTGTAGTACTTTTCACAAGAATACTAATTTTTATAAAGTTCCGTATATTTTTGGCGGCAGGTTACGGAAACTTTTTCCCTTTACGGCATTGCTGTGGCTTGATTTTTCACCCGATGTGCTATATATTGATGTTAATGAATAGATCAGCGTCTGAACTTTCCAAAAAGTATAAATTTGTGGCAGTTCGCAAAAGTTTAAGGGCGGGTTTAGTGGTTGAAAGCCAAAAAAATCCCAATTTTTCACTCGTCAACTCCCCAAAACTTTAAATTGATTTTTCTCCCCTTAAACGTGCGAATTTCGCGTTTTTACGTTTTAATTTGAAACCTTGGCCCAAACTAGTGTTTTGATGGTCGGAACATGTTCTAGGCAAAATTTCGAAAAATTGCTGTTTCTAGAACACGTGCAGTTTTTGTGCAGATTTTCAGCTTTGATTGCTTACTGTGCCCGTAATTTTAATCCGATTGTTGAAATTTTGGTCTTATCTTATAGTTGCGTTTGTAAAGTTTGCTTGAAGTGCAAATATGTAGCAATTTGCATGAAAATACTAATTTTTATGACGCTTAGGAGGCAGAGACATGTATTTGTCTAAAATACGTAAATTTCCTTGTCAGACCTCTGGCTTTAATCGTTCACTGTAGCTACAATTTCTATTCGATTATCAAAATTTTGGTCTCATTTTGTAGCTGTCAGTCTGTTGTTTACGAGAAATACAAATTTGTAGTACTTTTCACAAGAATACTAATTTTTATAAGGTTCCGTATATTTTTGGCGGCAGGTTACGGAAACTTTTTCCCTTTACGGCATTGCTGTGGCTTGATTATTCACCCGATGTGCTATATATTGGTGTTAATGAGTAGATCAGCGTCTGAACTTTCCAAAAAGTATAAATTTGTGGCAGTTCGCAAAAGTTTAAGGGCGGGTTTAGTGGTTGAAAGCCAAAAAAATCCCAATTTTTCACTCGTCAACTCCCCAAAACTTTAAATTGATTTTTCTCCCCTTAAACGTGCGAATTTCGCGTTTTTACGTTTTAATTTGAAAGCTTAGCCCAAACTAGTGTTTTGATGGTCGGAACATGTTTTAGGCAAAATTTCGAAAAATTGCTGTTTCTAGAGCACGTGCAAGTCATGTATACGCTTACTCCGAATTCCTATAAAAATAATTCTCACATAAATCAATTACTGCAAACGTTGCATTTACCCAAATGCAACGAATCTGCAACGGAAATGACATGTGCCGAACCTAGACAATAGGTAAGCAATTTACGCGGCGGCACATGTCCCATCGTAATCAAAATTACTTTCGCATAATTAATTCACGTGTCGCAAACTCATCATTTTTCGCATAATAAATAGAAGCGTATCCATGAACACCTTCAGTTTTTGCTAATTAGATGTAGAACGTTACGCTGTCCGAGTGAATACTCAAACGAAATTATAATCAATAAAGTTCTTAAAGTTAAATGTAAAGTTCGTGTTTGGATTTCTTGATGTGCGCGGAGCACTTTCTTATTTTTTTATAGTTCGGTCAAACTAGACACAAAACTGGCGCAGTCGGTAAACGCCACAGTTCGAAAATCCGCGAAGGAACTAACGAAAAAGTGTGGTGACTATTTAAAAATAAAATCGGTTAAGTGCCGCGAAGGTGCCGATAAACTAAAAACACATAAATATTAAACAAAATAATAATCGGGAAAGCCGCGAAGGTTAATACGGTTATTATTAACCTATATAATAAGATCAGAGCAGACACACGAAGCATAAAGGTCCGCTTAAAACTCGCAGTGAGGCTGCTGTAGAGATCTGATCGCCCATAAATTAATTTAAAAAGTGTGTAAAACAAACAAAGTTCCTAATAAGAAGTGAAAAGCAACATTTCAAACCGAACAAATTAAACCGGACAAATTGAACAAAGTTTCACAAAACTTGGAAACAGGTAACATAGCCTAAGATTTTTAAAAAACTCCATATAAAACGTGGATCCTGCTGGACGAAGAACAAGAAGAAGGAATATCTTCAACCAAGGGCGGAACGACGCATACAGAATGGAAGAACTGGTTCAACAATTCCAACAACTTCAACTACAACTTGCTCAAAGGGAGGAGCAGGTCCAACAGTTGGCAACAGCTCTTCAACAAATTTCAAACAGACAATCATCAAACGATCATAACGATAAAATATTAAAGGAAATCAAATATATGAACAACTTTACCGGCGTCGGAGATATTACCATCAACGGCTTCCTGAGCAGTGTTGAATACTATTTGAGCAAAATTGACAATGAAGATTCAAAGAAAACAGCAGTAAGGACCATCTATTATGAGAAAATCCAAGGCGAGGCTAAGAACGCAATCATCAACATCCCAGAAACAGATAATTGGCAACTCATCAAGGATCAGCTAAAGCTACGTTTCAGACCAGACGTTCAACCGTGGGAAATCTACAAAAAAATCAACGAACTGAAGGTGCACAATGTAAGCGAATTGGCTGAGGAAGTACAAAAACTTAAGTATAAGGCAGATGAACTAATAATCTATTATCAGGATAAAATGTTTATTGACCTTAGTAATGTTAATTCAATCTTAACAAATGTAGTGAAAGAAATGAGTCAGGGTGTTCTATTAGAAAAGATATACAGTGAGACAAATATTGATAAAATAATAGAAATTATGAGATCAAGAAGATTTGAAGATGAATGTATCAGACCAGAATTTAGAAAGGTCAAAATTTTCAAACCTAAATTCCACAAAAATAATTTCAAGGATTCTAATCCTAATTCCTCACAAAACAGACAGACTGACAAAAATTCTGACGGAGAGGATAATACAAAACAAAACAGACAATTTAATAAGTACAGACAAAAAGACAATGACAGTGGACAACAAAATAGTGGTCAAAATCAATTTTTCAGATCTCAGAACTCAAACAAATCGGGGCAAAATAAAGCCAATAATTTTTCAGGTCGTTCAAAACAAACATGGAAGTCTAAACTCCAACCGGGTATTGAGCCCATGGAAGTTGAGAATGCGCAATTCCATAGATCAAATATTGAAAAGGTTAAAAACCAAAACCAATCAAATAATTTATCTGATGAAGAAACCTTCTCTGACTCACCCCCTGAAATTAACCTAAATGAATATTTTTTTCGCAACTAGCCTCGGAACAATTGCCTTTGATTCAAATTACTATAAATAATGTTAAATATGTAGCTTTAATTGATACAGGGGCATCATTCAGTGTAATTGATGACCGAATTAATACATTTAATAAGGTGAAAATCAAGCCAATCATATTTTCAACTATTACAGGAAAAGATAAGATCGAGTATGAAGTTCATACTCCATCGCCAGAAGAAATTGATCCTCCACCCTCACGAGCCTTGGTTCGGTGGAAGGTTAATAGGTTACAAAACCGAAAATATCAGTTCATAATCGGAACTGATTTACTAAATAATCTCGATACATTAATAGATTTCGAGAGAAAATTAATTATTTTAAATGGACATGCCATTAAATTTATTAATAGCCCTTATCCTTTTGATGAAGTAAATTCTTTAGAAGAAGTGCATGGTGATTATCTAAAAAGATTACAGTTAGATCACCTGAACAAAGAAGAATATGCCGAAATAATAAAACTGATAAAACGGTATGAGGGAATATTTTTTAAGGAGGGTGACAAACTCACGAGTACCCCCACAATAAAACATGAGATAAAGACTACAACCGAAAATCAAGTCAACTCAAAACTGTACAGGTATCCTCCTAAGCACGAAGCGGAGGTCCGAAAACAAATTGCGGAACTTGAAAAGCAAGGAATTATTCGAAAGAGTAATTCAATGTATTCAAGTCCTCTTATTATAGTACCGAAAAAATCGGACAACTCGGGGGAAAAGAAATTTCGTTTAGTGGTAGATTACAGAAAACTAAACGAAATAACATTGGATGATAAATTCCCATTGCCAAATATTGACTCTATCCTCGATAAACTAGGTAGAGCCCAATATTTTTCAACAATCGATTTAGCAAAAGGTTATCATCAAATTCTAGTCAAAGAGGAAGACAGGCATAAAACAGCCTTCGTAACACCTCACGGACTTTATGAATTTGTAAGAATGCCGTTTGGTCTAAAGAATGCACCAGCGACATTTCAGCGCCTAATGAATGACGTGTTAAGAGATTTCGTAAATAAATCATGTGTCGTTTATTTAGACGATATTCTGATTTTTAGCACCTCTTTAAAGGAACACATTAAAGCGTTAACAGACATTTTTCAAACTTTGAAAGCACATCAACTTAAAATCCAGATAGATAAGTGCAATTTTATGAAGAAGGAGACCACATTCTTAGGTCATATTATCTCAAAAGATGGACTGAAACCAAATCCCGAAAAGGTTGAAATAATACAAAAATTAGAGTTGCCAAAAACGCACAAACAGATAAAGAGCTTTCTAGGATTAACGGGTTACTACAGAAAGTTTATTAAGGACTACGCAAAAGTAGCTCAACCTATAACAAAGTATCTGAAAAAGGACCAAAAAGTTAATTGTAAAGATCCAAATTATATTAGCGCTTTTGAGAAACTAAAAGCCCTTATAATATCACATCCTGTTTTAAGATTTCCTGATTTTCAGAAACCCTTCCAATTAACAACGGACGCGTCTCAGTACGCAATTGGTGCCGTTTTGTCACAAAACGGGCATCCAGTGTGCTTTGCCTCGAGGACATTAAACTGTCATGAGCGGAATTACGCCACTACTGATAAGGAATTTCTTGCCATTATGTGGTCGGTCAATTATTTCAGACCGTATCTCTATGGTAACAAGTTTACTATTTATACGGACCATCAACCTATCAAATACCTTCATGCTAAATATAAAGGGAAGGACCTTTCACCCAGGCATCAAAGATGGCTCTTAAAACTAGGAGAATATCATTTTGATATTGAGTACGTAAAAGGAAAAGAAAATAAGGTAGCGGATTTTCTCAGCCGTACTAATCAACCTAAGGAGTGTGATGAAAAGTCGACAAGCTCATTTAAACATACAAACTCTTTTTCAGATTTAGGAATAATATTTAACTTGGAAAGTCACGATAGTACAATAGCTACAAAACATTCTGCGGAAGAAGATCTACAAGATCATATACCTATTAAGGAGGAAATTGTAAATAAATATAGGACACAGTTAATATTGACAAATAATAAGATCCAAGAGTTAGAAGTTATTCATAAAAAGCGAATAATTTATATAGCGGAATACGATTTCGACAATTTACGCGAAATCCTTAGAAAGTACATAAAGAAGGGGATAACCGGCATTTATACGGAACTTGAAGACAGCAAATATAACATCTTGCAACAAACAATAAGGGAAATGTACTCAAATGACAGCCAAGTCAAGTTTATTCGATGCTCTTTTAGAGCTCAGGATATAAAAACGGAAACCGAAGCAGTAAAGCAAATATCTCTGTATCACATAAAGGAAAGTATGCACTCCGGCATACAAGAAACTTTCAATTCTATAAAAAACAAGATCTATTATCCAAAATTACAGGAACTAATACAAATTGTACTCAACCAATGCGATGTCTGTCAAATGGCGAAATATGACAGAAAACCGATCAAACCTAAATTTAATTACACAGAAACACCCGACAGTAAAAACGAAATTATCAATATAGATATTTATACCTTCATGAAATATGATTTCTTAACAATAATAGATCGATTTTCGAAATTTGGCTCTGCTTACTTCCTACCTGACAAAAATCATATAACAATCATTGAAACTTTAGAAGAACATTTTGCAAAAATAGGAAAACCCAAGAAAATTACTGCAGGAAATGAATTAAATACTATTAACGTAAAGGAATTCTTAAAAGAAGAGGAAATAGAACTACACATAACAAAAGCGCATAGCCATACAGGTAATGCTGACGTAGAACGTTTTCACAACACATTACTTTCGATATGCAGAACTTTAATATTAAATAAAACAAATTTTTCACCAAAACAAATAGTACAACAGGCTGTTAGAAACTACAACAATCGCTATCATTCAACTATCAAGTGTACCCCTATCGATGCTCAGGAACAACGAATAGACGCTTTCAAAATTAAAAATAACATCAACGAAGCAAAACAAAAATATTTGGAAAAAATAAATAAAAAACGTGAAAACTACGAGGAAACTAGGACGACTGGATTCATAAAGGACTATAAAGCTGTAAGACACAAAGAAAAACCAAGATATAAAAGGGCAAAATTACATAATGTCCATCCCACAAATATCAAAAGAGAATTAAAACATACAAATCTAAACGATTATTCAGAAGACGATATCGTTAAAACAGAGGATAAAAGAATTCTAGAAGCAGAAATAAAAGCTAAAGAAGGTCCTAACTCCGAGGTTTTGGTAAAGAAATTTAATTTATCAATAAAGAGGAGCGATGCAGCCACCTTACTAGGAAAAGAATGGTTAAACGACCAAATAATTAACTTTTACCTAAATTTGCTAGTAGAAAGAAGCTCACTAGACAATGCAAATAATCTTCCGAAAGTGTATGCAATGAATACATTTTTCACGCTGTGCCTAAACAAAACAGGATATAGTGCAGTTCGAAGATGGACACGGAAAGTGGATATATTCTCCTATGATTTAATAATAATTCCAGTTCACATAAACCAAACACATTGGTGCTTAGCCATAATAAGCCCAAAGGAAAAATACATTAAATATTATGATCCAATGAGGACTCCAAATACCGAAGTTCTAGATTTACTAGAAAATTATGTCAAGGAAGAATCGATGGATAAGAAAGATGAGGTTTTAGATTTTTCTTTTTGGAAAAAGGAGCAAATTCTAAACGGTCCACTTCAAACAAATGCATATGACTGTGGTGTATTTAGCTGCACATTTGCTGAACATATAACTCGCAATTGTGAACCAAATTTTTCCCAAGAGGACATGGTTTATTTAAGGAAGAAAATGCTCGCAGATATTTTGCAAAGCAAAATTCAATAGTTTCAATAATTTAACCTTAACTTAAGTCGTTTAAATCATTTACCCTTAACAAATCAATTACTTTTTATTATGACATATCCAAGATTAAATACTTATTTTAGGTCATAATCATCATATGGTTGCTTCTAATCTCTATGGTAAAACCAACAACTGGGACATTAAATATACAACCAATATCGACTGAAAATGGCTTTACAATAATAAATATGGGAACAACGGAGGTTATTCAAGATGCTAGGACAATAATTCACGTACTCAATTTAACAGAATTTAGGCAGGCAATCGATTTAGCAGAGGAAAACATCAAACGGTTGAACGTTGGGAATGACTTGACTATTAGACAAGAACTAGAAACTATTCGTGCAAAGTTTAAAACTATTCAACCTAGTCCTAGAAAGAAAAGAGGTTTACTCAATATCGTTGGTACAGTAGAAAAATGGCTTTTTGGTACCATGAATGACGACGATAGAAAGGAAATCACTGAACACATGAAAACAGTAGAAATTAACGAAGACAAAACTATCGATAACCTAAATAAGCAAATAGAAATCAATTCGCATATCAGTGACTCGATAAAAATTCTTAAAAACACCATTGAATCAGATAGAAATCAAATTACAAAAACTTACGAAGAAGTCACTGCTAACGAAAGAAAAATTATAGTAAAACAACTGCAGTTAGATCAAATGATAAGATTGCAGATGCTTAAAGAAAAACTAGACCAAATTATGGACAGCATAGCATTTACCCGACATGGTATTGTTCACCCAAGTTTGTTGACAACTACTGAGATCTTGACAACAGGACTAGACTTTTACAGACTTAAAAACGCTAAAACAGGACTTTTGCAACTAGACAAGGACGAACTAACCCTTGCCATCAAAATTCCCA
The DNA here is from genome assembly GCA_963969285.1 of Odontomyia ornata. NCBI lineage: Eukaryota > Metazoa > Arthropoda > Insecta > Diptera > Stratiomyidae > Odontomyia > Odontomyia ornata. Next base: position 384,452,735 of record OZ017739.1, read on the forward strand.
ATAAATACAAAATAGTCGACCTTAAATTGATAACCCCAATCCCAAATAAAAACTTTTTAGAACTTAATATAGAAGATCAATTTGTTATTGAAATAAATCAAACAAAATATCAATATAGTGGAGAAATTCAATATGAAAAAGATCTCAAAATTGTAAACAATTGCATTGAAAAAAATAATTGCTTTACACAAATAAATAAACTTCAAGAAATTAAAAAATTGGATGATCAAACTATACTTTGTAAAAATATGAAAAATCAACAAATTATAAATTCTTGTGATGACAGATATATAAAACTAAACGGTAATTACTTAATAACATTCAATAATTGTACTATTCAAATCCTAAATGAAACCTTTAGTAGCAATGATATCAAATTTGTTGACAGATTTTATTATGAAGCAGACTATAATTTTAATTTTACCAAAAGAATTAATTTTGAAAATATTACCATACAACATATTGAAAATTTGGAACCTTTAGAAATTCTTAAATTCTACAAAACTATAAGTCCAATATTAGGAATAACAACAATTTCAATACTTATATGTATCATTTTTGCAATACTTACCATTTTTTATAAAATACATAAAACAAAAGAAATTATGAATGTAAACAAAAACATTAAAACAAATTGTAATGAAAAGGTTAGAATTCAGGAGAATTCTTATTGTAAGGGGGGAGAAGTCATGTATACGCTTACTCCGAATTCCTATAAAAATAATTCTCACATAAATCAATTACTGCAAACGTTGCATTTACCCAAATGCAACGAATCTGCAACGGAAATGACATGTGCCGAACCTAGACAATAGGTAAGCAATTTACGCGGCGGCACATGTCCCATCGTAATCAAAATTACTTTCGCATAATTAATTCACGTGTCGCGAACTCATCATTTTTCGCATAATAAATAGAAGCGTATCCATGAACACCTTCAGTTTTTGCTAATTAGATGTAGAACGTTACGCTGTCCGAGTGAATACTCAAACGAAATTATAATCAATAAAGTTCTTAAAGTTAAATGTAAAGTTCGTGTTTGGATTTCTTGATGTGCGCGGAGCACTTTCTTATTTTTTTATAGTTCGGTCAAACTAGACACAAAACTTGCAGTTTTTGTGCAGATTTTCAGCTTTGATTGCTTACTGTGCCCGTAATTTTAATCCGATTGTTGAAATTTTGGTCTTATCTTATAGTTGCGTTTGTAAAGTTTGCTTGAAGTGCAAATATGTAGCAATTTGCATGAAAATACTCATTTTTATGACGCTTAGGAGGCAGAGACATGTATTTGTCTAAAATACGTAAATTTCCTTGTCAGACCTCTGGCTTTAATCGTTCACTGTAGCCACAATTTCTATTCGATTATCAAAATGTTGGTCTCATTTTGTAGCTGTCAGTCTGTTGTTTACGAGAAATGCAAATTTGTAGTACTTTTCACAAGAATACTAATTTTTATAAGGTTCCGTATATTTTTGGCGGCAGGTTACGGAAACGTTTTCCCTTTACGGCATTGCTGTGGCTTGATTTTTCACCCGATATGCTATATTTTGGTGTTAATGAATAGATTAGCGTCTGAACTTTCCAAAAAGTATAAATTTGTGGCAGTTCGCAAAAGTTTAAGGGCGGGTTTAGTGGTTGAAAGTCAAAAAAATCCCCATTTTTCACTCGTCAACTCCCCAAAACTTTAAATTGATTTTTCTCCCCTTAAACGTGCGAATTTCACGTTTTTACGTTTAAATTGGAAAGCTTGGCCCAAACTAGTGTTTTGATGGTCGGAACATGTTTTAGGCAAAATATCGAAAAATTGCTGTTTCTAGAACACGTGCAGTTTTTGTGCAGATTTTCAGCTTTGATTGCTTACTGTGCCCGTAATTTTAATCCGATTGTTGAAATTTTGGTCTTACTTATAGTTGGGTTTGATAAGTTTGCGTAAAGTGCAAATATGTAGCAATTTGCATGAAAATACTAATTTTTATGACGAGATGATGGTGGTGACAGGCCGGCAGCTGTCAATGACTTCTCCCGCTTTGATGCTCGTGGTTGTGACTGCGGTGTTTGGACTCTATCTGGCGCATACCCGTCCCTTAAAGATCTTGCAAGGCTTCGTCCTACAATCAAACTGCGCAATGCGGACGTCTTCGCTTTCTCTATCAGATAAGATCGGTGGGCTCCAGAATTACATTCAAGCTTGGCCCATACAATGCTTTCAGAAGAATTCGGTACATCAGTTTCAGCAATACTTCGACATTCTGCAATTTCAATACCCGTTTGCCTAAATCCAACGTGATTCCATGTGGTCGCAAGAAATCCATTCCGAGAATGCAATCATCCATAATCTTCGCAACCAGAAAATTATGTTGGAACATAAGGTCTCCCAACTTTATCTGGAGCTTGACCTCTCCATGGATACGTGCAGTGTGTCCGTAGCTGTCCGTAGTGAGAAAATCCTGCCCTGTCGAAATAGTTGTTGTCTCACATGGTCTGGTCGGATAATCGACCGGGTTGCACCAGTGTCGATTGTTATGGTGCAATGTTCTCCGTCAGCTTGACCTGGAAAGCATAAATCCGTTTCTCCACGATGTAGTCTTGACACGGTGATGGTGGTGCTGGGGACGTCAATCCTCCTAGCCAACCTCTGCCCCACGTAGTTGGCTCTTTCAGTTTTATGGGATTATAGTGGCTAGAATAGTCTAGCCTCCTGACACGGTCTAGATCTCCACCATTCTGGACAATAGCTCCGTTTTCTTTGCTTCTTGCAGTCTTTTTGCAGGTGCCCCTTCTCACCACAATCCCAGCATCTAGGCGCACCATTCACTTGCGGCTCTTGCTCAATTTCCACGCGCTCACACCTGCACTCGTCTGCTACTACCTTGCGAACCCGGGCAGTGGTATGGGTCACATTTTTCACTGCCTCAAAGTTCAGGCTATAAGCCAATGCATCCTTGACTGTTTACTTTTGAGCTTAACGCACAGCTTGTTGCAATCCTGGTCTTTTAAGGGGCTGATGAATGCTTCTGTTCCTACGTTATCTCGATGTTCCTTGCCGTACGCTGGGTAAGCCAAAAGTGCTAGTCACTCAATGTCTTGGGCTAGCTGCTGTAAGGTTTTGCCAGGAATCTGCATCCGATTCTGTAGCTGTGCCCGATAAATTTGCTTCAGATGGGCGCCTCCATAACGCATGTCGAGCGCATTCATTAGAGCATTCGGGTTTGAGTGCGATTCAACGGGGATCGTCTGCAAAAGCTCAACAGGTGGGCCTCTTAGAGCAAGAATCAGCGCAGTTGCTCGTTTCTGCTCATTCCAGACCGTTTGCCCATCGAATATTGGTGCTTGCACATTTCTGGATGTGCTTTGCGCTGCGGTTATAAGCGGGGCTGCTGAAGTGATTACTACTGCTTTCCACACACTATCGCTGTTTTTTTATCGCGGTCGAATGTATGATCTGCCCATTCATTCAGCTCGCCTTCATATAGGGTCACCATCCGTTCAATGCATTTCTCGTACATTGGCGAATGTTCTGCCGAGAGGTATCTGGTATGAATGGAGTGACGTCACTTTCAGATGTTGATATTGCTTGGTGGGTTCTCGAGGTTTTGAGTAAATTCGTTTGTTGATGTTCTTAATGGTTGTGAAAACAATGACGACAGTAGCTCACAGAATTCTTTGTACATGTAACAGTATGATATTCGAATTTCCCATTTTTCCCAACAAAATTGTATAGGGACCTTTAAACTAGGCGAAATTCAATATTTAAGTAGTCCTACGAAAGGTCCTTAAACTTTGTAAGTTTGATGAATGTCGAATGATATAGACGGAAGTTATCGCCGTTTGAAATTTCTCCAATTACAACAACAATAACAAATTTTATGGACTTCCCATCAGTCACTGCAGTTTTGATTTGATCTTCTTGAAATTTTCAAATAAGATCAATAACATTAACATTTATAGGAATTCATGATTTGAGTGAGTTTTGTTGGTTTGCAACAATATGGCGACCGTCTAAAATAGAAAAACAATAGCTTTTCTTCTAAACGTGCACATCTTTTTGACATATATCTTGACTTTATTCGTTCCTGGTGACTGCATTTCTGATAAGTTTAATACAAAACACTTCTGACATGAGTGTCGGTCTATCTAACCTGCCTCGCAGCTCGGGGAAATTGAAGATATCAGAAGAACATGTTGCCTCTCTTTTTTATAAGGGGGGCTTTTAATAACATGACTTTTAGTATCAAGGACCGCGTAGTAATTTTTTTTCCGCTTCCCTCCGGGATCGGAGGCCATGTTAATGCACAACCAGGAACTAACTTAGTTTTTTTGTTTGGTTTGCATTAAAACAATCACTTACTACAGGGCACACACAGGTAGAAAATTACATCCCAACTTTCGATTTTAGGTTTGAACTCGCAGACCAGGGGAAACTTTACACCAAGAGCGCTGGGTACGGACCCCAGAACTAAGAATATTTAAACGTACTGTTATTTCGAATTGAGATTGAACTTAAAGCAAAAGCCAATCACTTGTGCTTAAGAACCCTGTATAGAACAGAAGGAAAAGAGACTCTCCCGAGGAATATATAGGGTTATCCATTTTACGCTTGGGGAAGCAAAGCTAAAAAAATTCATAAAATATTCAAATGGAAACAGAATTTTTTATACAGTATAAAGATTAAGCCTTCCCATTATACGCAAAATACAACATTATTCAAAAAACTTCCACAGAACCTTTTAAAGGCCTCAATTGTTTTGAGGTAATTTTCAATGACTTTTCAGCACATTTCCGGCAATATCTCGGCCATAACTTCACGTATATTTGTTTTCAGTTGCTCAAGATTTTGAAAATTGTTCACGTAAACACGATCTTTCGCATAGCCCCATAAAAAGAAATCCACAGGTGTTAGGTCGCAGTATCTTGCGGGCCAATTGATATCACTCAATCTCGAAATTACGCGTCCTGGAAATTTCTCTTGCAAAAGTGCTCAATTAGCCTGTGTTGTGTGGCTTCTGGCTCCATCCTTTTGGAACCATATGTTTTTCAGATCATAATCTTCAGTTTCTCTCCAAAAATAATCAGTAAACATCCGTCCATGGCGGTCAGAATTGATTGTATTGGCTGTTCCTTGGCCGTTTTCAAAAAAATACGGGCCAATAACACTACCAGATCATAATGTACACCAAACGGTCACTTTTTCCGGATGCAAAAGCATTTCTGCGATCACCTGAGGATTATGAGAGCCCCATATGTGGCATTTCTGTTTATTTAGGCAACCACTGAGCAAAAAATTAGCCGCATCACTAAAGAAAATTTTCTTCGGAAAATCGTTATCAATGACTTGTTGTTCAATCACCCAACTGGCATACATTCTGCGTTGTTTATGGTCTTGAGGCTTAAATTCTTAAGTGAGTTGGATTTTGTATGGATGGAGATGCAAATCCAAATGCAAAACCCACCACAATGAGCCGTAAGACAAGCCCAAATGTTAAGAACGTCGAGAAATCGACAAATTCGGGTCTCCCTCCACACTTTGAGCAACGACAGCGATATTTTCAGCAGAACGAATGTTGCGATGATCGACAGCCCTTGCAATATCAATAACCGATCCAGTCTCTTCAAATTTTCTCACTGTTTTCGAAATTGTTTGCTGTGTAGGTCGATTATATCGACCGTAATCGGCTCGTAAAGCCCTAAATGTTGATATAGCAGAATCGCCATTTTTATAATAAAATTTAATAATTAGAACGCGTTTTTTGACTCTTAAACGATCCATATTTCTAAATGGCAAACCAATTAAAACAAATATGCTTTGATTGACATTTAATGCTGACAAATGTCAAATGGCAGGGTTATACTTTCCCTATCACGAAATGGATAGCCCGGTATGTACTCTTTTATATATTTAATTTATCATCAAGAGAACAAAACAACGTCGAAGTTAGCAAACCTGCATGACCAATCAATTTTAACAGCATCTGTCCTTACAACAAATTTCCAACCACCATCCTTTTTGACAAAGAAAACATAAAATCGACGAACAAAAAGAAAATGGAAATAAAATGAAATGGTAAATTGAGAGTAGAAGGCCTAGCATGAAACTCTTCACACCAAAATAAATCACAATAAGGCGTCAAGGTAGGCGGGCAGATGTTGAGTTCACTATCGCCAGTAGCTAGCTGGGTGCTACGTCGCTTGTACCGGAAGGAATCTGCTTGAGCTGACGTTGTACCAATTCGTTATTTTTGAAAATTTCCACCATAATGTTAGACGAAATACATTGAGGTACAACAGCAAGCATCTGGTGTTGCTGTTGTTATTGCTGCTATATCCTTTACATCCTGCTTGCCGAACATGATAGTTGTTGAGTTGTAAAGGATTTGAAAAATGTCGATATGGCTACATTTTGTCCATAAACATGAAATTCTACTTTGAAAGTGAAAGGCGGGAAGTCAAAATATATGACAATCGATAAGCTTACAAATGGTGTGATTGGAATTTGGAAGGTAATAAAGTGATTGGTGAAGTGAAATTATTTATATAGTAGTGTGTTCGGTTCAGTATGAAATTTAAGGGTTCATTTTCTGAACAGTGTTGAAAATTATCGAAGTATGCATAACTTCTCCCTAACAAGTTTCAAAGGTTATAGATTGAGTGGATAGTATTGCATCTGAAATTTATTTCTAGAGAATTTTATTCGTTAGTTTTATTTAAAATAAGTGTCCTGGATGTTTTAATTTTTACTCAAATGCAAGAGTGACAATTGCAATAAATTTGCTCTCAAGAATTAAAAAAAATTAAAATATTTTTATATAAGTCTTGTGAGTACGTTCTTTTTCATCCTAGAGCTACTGTATTATTTTCTGCTCGAACTATTCTAAGAACACAAGCTGTGCCTAGTTAACTTTAGTCGCTGGCATTCAGCAACTGATCATAGCGTCATCAAATATAGAGAGGAGAGGAAACTAGTATTATAATTATAGAAAAACTTGGGCACCAAATGCGCCTGCAACGTTTAACCATTTCCACAATGCCCCTGTACTTTGTATAAAATATTGTTAACTTTTGCTAGCAGCCATCTTATACTCTTTACTGGGAGCTGCACTCTCTATATCGAAGGGGGTGTTTTTAGAAAATTGTCTTGCGTATAGCTCCTCCATTTGCTTATTGCTCAGATGACGGCAGAATGTCGGAAGCTAGAGTAGGCATAGTGTTAAGATTGAAATTTTGACACGTATATTTACGCAACATTAGCTCAAGCAAGTACACCTCGGAAAACAAAAATTAAGGATGATAAATTTTGACAGATGTGATTAATTTAGGTTGTTACTTTTATGATACGCATTTAACGCCATCTATGACTTACATCGTAACTAACTATTTTACACTATTAATTAACTATTTTGCACATTCCATTCACCAAGGACTTAGTCCTTTAAACTATAAAGTACTATTATACAATATAAAAAATACAAGTAGTCTAAAGCAAGTATGCATGGATAAAATAAGTACAAGTAACATGCAAACAACTATAAAAAATCAAAGTAAAATTTTGAAGTAAACAAATTACTTACAATAACAGCCACCCACCGTGACAATATGCGTTGTTACTTTTCCTTTGTGAAGGCACAGAATTTATTTACTGGGCCTCCCTTACATTTGAGAATGACGACTCACGTCGTATTGTCAGGGCCAGCGTGCTTATCAACTATTTTTCCTAAAGCCCACGTGGTAGGTGCAATATTGTCCTCTTTAACGACTACAGCAATATCTATGTTAATATTAGGTTTTTTAGTACACCACTTGTTTTTTTGATTCAAATTACTTAAATTCTCTTTAGACCATCTTTTCCAAAATATATTTAACATATTTTGTAACAATTCAAATCTGTCTAAACCAATTACATTTTTATTAGAGTAATCCACATCATTTATTGTTATTAAGGTCTCTCCTACTAAAAAATGACCATGTGTCAAGAGGAGGAGATCATCAGGACTGTGACTCATAACCGACAAAAGTCTTTAATTTAAGCATACTTCGATTTGTGCGAAAAGTGTAGATATTTCTTCGTATGCTAGAGTACTATCCCGGATGACTCGTGTTAAATGAGCTTCAGAACGTAAATGTCAGCCTCCCATAGTCCTCCGAAATTTGGTGCACCTGGAGGTATGAAATACAATGTTGTAGGTTCTAAGGTTAATAGTTCAGCTATCTCATTTGGTAGCTTAGATTTTACACTACACTATGAAACAGGACATTTGCTCCAACGAAATTAGTTCCGTTGTCACTATAAAGGTTATCACACGTATCTCTACGTGCAACAAACTGCCTAAAAGTAGCAATAAAACTTTTAGCAGTTAAGCCTGTCACAGCTTCCAAGTGAATGGCACCGGTCACCATGCACACAAATAAATATATGTTTCCTTTGTAGGATTTGGCTCCGTGCCCGGGTGAAAACTTTATGTTTATGGGACCAGCAGAGTCTACTACTGACGACTTGACTGATCTATTTGGTTTTAGTCTGGCTTCTGGTATCTGACCCATCAATTGTGTACTTGGTGATTTTGGATATCTCAGACAAACTGTGCAACTCAAATAATGTTTTTCAACTAATTCTCGTGACGTCAGTATCCAAAGTCGTGATCTTAAAAAACCCATCATTACTTGAGGTCCTCCATGGAGAGTCTTTACATGCACATTACCAGCTGGCTAAGATGGTTCTCCGCCGGCAAATTAATCGGTTGCTTTTGATCATAACTGACATCTGCTTGGTGAATATGCCCTCCCACTCTTAAAATGCGACTTTGGTCAAAAAATGGATGAAGATTGTAAAGACCGCTAAGTTTTGTTACAAAACCTTTCAGTTTGATTGAAGTTATCTCATCACTGAATTCACATTGTTAAACTTGTTTTATACAAAGTTGTAGAGTTTCATTCATCTTTTCAGTCGTAAAAAACTTTGCACAAAATTTTCTTTGATTCAGTAGTAAGTTTAGCCTGAGGAATAATGAAATTGTTTTCAACATTTTATTTACATCTGAATATTTTGTTAACATAAAACACAAAACTTATTCAGTGTCGCAAAGGATCTCACTCTCTCTTCTTCGTGTGTTTCAATAATTTTAAGACTCTACATGTTTCTGACTGATTCAGTTAGTCATTTACGACCAGTCCACCAAAGCTGGTTGTTTTACAATTCGGACGAATTCTGGCCTCGTGGAGCACAATCAGCGGGATTTATATGGGTTGATACATGCTCCTACTGCTCTATGTCTATAATATTATGGATGTGTGAGACACAATTACTCGCTGTTGAGGCCGCTTTCTATTAATCAACAATCTGATTTACTTATCATCAGCCCACCTGGTTCTTCATCCAACAGTCCGGGAGCGATTCCAAAGAAAATACCACCTCCAAATCAACACCAGAAATCGAGTGACCTCGTTCCCTCAACAGATCTCGATTCTCCTGTCATTCGTGCTTCTATACCTTTGAAGAATATCTTCAAATCTAGAGTGGCGTACGAGACTTCAGTTGAGGACCTAAAGCGTTATGTCAACAAAAAGTTTAGATCATCCGTTAAAGTCTTTAGTTGTCATAAATTGACTAAAGAAAATTTAACGGACAAAGTAGTTGCCTCATTCAAATTGGTGATTTCTGTGAATACTGATATTGTCCTGAATCCAAATTACTGTCCTGCTGGTGTACTTGTTAAGCCATTTGAATCTAGACGAAGAAATTTTCGTCGGGCAATAAACGAAATCCCAAAGCTCTAGTCACAAGTAATCTTGATGAATATTCTGATAATCATAATGTTTTTTCTACTGTATCCTCTTTAAACGTCAATGAATCTCCTTCAAACCTTAATACTCTTCAATGTAACTTCTCTTCTCGTAATAAAATGTGTTTATCTATTTTTTACCAAAATGCACGAGAATTAAGGACCAAGCTTGAGGAACTCTTTATCTCTTATCAAGTTAGTAATGATTCTATTATCTGCTTCTCCGAGACCTGGCTGAATGGAAACATTTTGAGCAATGAAATGTTTCCTGATCATATTGTATATAGATGTGACCGTGACCTGATTGCCACTAATAAGGCTGATGGTTTTGGAGTTTCAGTTGCAGTTAGCAAAGCTCTACCTAGTTCTCCTTGTTCTAATTTCTGTTGTTCTCCTACTTTAGAATGTGTTATTATAACAATTTCTCTCCCTCATAATACAGAGTTCTTGATTTTGTCTATTTATATTCCTTGTAATTCACCTTTAACTGTTTATGAGACGTTTTTTGATGATCTATCCTCTTATCTAGTTTTGCGACATCCTCACGCCAAAATATTAGTTTGCGTGGAAAAATTATACTACTCCTTCAATCTCGTCAGTTGACCCTTTTTCTATAACCCTGTCATCTTTCCTATCTCATTGCTCCTTCTCTCAATTTAACCATATCCGCAATCCTAATGGTCGTCCCCTTAACCTTGTTCTATCAAATGTTCCAGTTGGCTACTTATCTGTATCTCAAGCCTTACATCCGTATGTTCCTCCTGATCGGAACCATCCTCCTTTATTTATAGATTTTATAGTCGATGAAATTAAATTTAACAAACCTCATCCTGCTCCAAAACTTAACTTTTTTAAAGCTAACTATGAAGCTATTAATACAGAATTACTTTCAGTCAACTGGCTAGGTTTCTTTAGAGGACTAAATTGTGAGGCTGCTTTGGATAAATTTTATATATATATTTATAATCTTATTCGCTGTTATACGCCTCTTCAGACACTCCGTAAAGCAAATCATAAGCCTTGGCTTACAAAGCGAGTGCTTAGTGCCCTACGAGCAAAAGGTAAGGCACATCGTGTCTTTGAAACACTCGGCACTATTGAAGCAATATGTTATTTTAGCAGGCTGCATGCTATTGCCAAAAAAGAGATCAGATATGCTCTGAAGGCTTATTTCAGCAGTCTGGATAGCTCCCTTGTGGCTAATAATACAAAGCCTTTTTGGTCTTATATAAGATCGCTGAAATCCTCTTCTTCCATTCCTAGTAAGGTCCGTTGGAATGGTGCAAAGGTTTCTTCTCCTCAAGAACTGACTGACTCATTTGCCCAATTTTTCTCTTCAACTTTCTCTTCTCCCGCTGCAACTTTGCATCCTGTTGCCTTACCTAATCATCTTCCCTTCCCAATTTCCTTTATTTGTACAGATGCATCTGAAGTCGAAGCTTTGATCAATGCTTTTGATCCTAATATTAGCCCTGGGCCGGATGGTTTGCCAAACATATTTGTAAAGTCGTTAGCCTCATCGCTTAGTTTTCCTTTATCTCTCCTCCTCAATCTAAGTTTGAGTACTGGTACATTCCCAAACCCTTGGAAAACAGCTAATATTGTGCCTTTTTTTAAAAGTGGTGATCCTACGTCAGTTTCCAATTATCGGCCTATTTCTTTACTGTCCTGCTTTCCAAAGTTACTTGAACGGTTGGTTCATAATCGACTCTCAAACTCATTAGCTCCTATTATTGCTCCAGAGCAGCATGGCTTTCTCAAGGGATACTCCACTACCTCTAATTTAATGGAGTTCACAAACAGTATTGCAAGAGCTTTGGATAACCAACTGCAAGTTGATGTGATCTACACAGATTTCTCCAAGGCCTTTGACACTGTGAATCATTTACTTCTTTGTCGTAAGCTTGAAGCTCTTGGCATCTCGGGTGCTCTTCTATCTTGGATGTCATCTTATATATCGTGTCATCCCTGTCGAGTAAGCCTCTCTGGTACTACGTTTAGTCCTTTTTGTCCTTCATCTGGCGTTCTCTTTCTGTTGTTCATAAATGATCTTCCCTTTGTGATTAATTTCTCGTGCCTTTTGTATGCAGATGACTTCAAAGTATTTCGAGCAGTCAAATCCCATTTAGACTGTCAGCTCCTCCAAAATGATTCAAATACTGTGCTTCAAACTATTTATGTCTTAACACTACTAAATTTCATAAAATGACTTTTTCTCTTAAGGACTCTCCTATTAATTTTAATTATATATTAAATGATGCTTTGCTCTCTGAAGTGTTCAGTCATAAAGACCATGGAGTAACTTTTGACCCAAAACTCATATTTGATGCACATATTTTAAATGTGATTACTAAGGCGTCTAGAGTTTCCGGGTTTATCCTTAGACATGTACATAAATTCAATAGCATCTCTTCTTCTGTCCGCCTATTTGTTTGTCTTGTTCGCCCTTTGCTTGAATACTGTTCTGTTATCTGGTCCCCCCGATATTCCTATCTCGTGACTTCTTTAGAAACTGTCCAAAGAAAGTTCACTCGTTTTCTTTTCCTTAAGTTTAATTTGCCGTATCAGCCCTATGAAAGTCGTTTATCTTTCCTATCTCTTCCATCTTTATTATCCTGACGAACTTATTTAGACCAATGTTTTTTGTACGAACTCTGCTACCATCAAGTCCCGTTAAATATTTTTTCTGAGCTGCGTTTCCGACAAACATCTCGTTCATCTCGGATGAATTCTTATTTCGTGACACCATATGCTAGAACTGATTTATATTTCTATTCACCAATCTTAAGAATCGTACGAAATCATAATAATCTCGAGCTTGGTCCTTTCCCCTCTTCTTACACAGCATTTAAGAAAAAACTAAGAGACTTACTGCTAGTTTAAATTTTAATTATCGACGTTTTAGTATTCTTTTTCATTTAAATTTTGCTGTAATGGTTCTTTGCGTTCCATTTTGTGATTGGATTGTTTAGTCTGTAAGATGGAATAAATAAATAAATAAATAAATTCTCTAAGTACTCGTTAAGCAAGGATTTATAGTTGATAACACTTTCTTGAAATGTATCTTGCACTTCATTCAAAAAGTACGATGTCTTGTCTTTTTGCTCCTTGGTTAGTTCCGAGACAATTTTTAAGTGGTTCTCACTAAATGCATGCTCTAATTTGTCTGATAACACCATTCTCCCTGTCACGTAACTAGATTTAGTTCGCGTTTCAAGATTTGCGCTTTTAAAGTTATGTTCCCCTTTCTCAACTGCTCAACAAACTTCATTAGGCCTTTTATTAAACCCTTCATTTTTATGTCGTATAGAGTCAAAATTTCTTCAAATAATTATTTTCATGTTTTTTATGTATTTACAATATCATCGAATCACGAAGAATTTTACAAGTCTTGCTTTTCACTGATTTTGGTTGGTTTACTAACGGTTTTAGTTCTCGCAATTGTACCTAGGCACCACACTTCCAATGTATATAGAATAACAGCATGCACCGTCAACAGTTACTTTCATATACAAATTCTCGAAAGTTATGTTTAACAAGAGGCCCCAAATCTAATTACATTTGTCCAATTCGAAGTATATTGAATTCCATAAATCCCGATTGTCCTTTTCTCTATTGCCCTCCTTTCCCGGGTTTTGGCACCATGTTAAGATTGAAAACTCGACACGTGTCTCAACTCGTATATTTTGATAAATGTGATTAATTTAGGTTGTTACCTTTATCATAGGGATTTAACGCCATCTATGACTTCACATCGTAACTAACTATTTTACTCGTAACTATTTCACACAGATAGTATGCATGAACTCCAACCAAAGGTTCCGCAGGAACTGTAGGATAAAATTTTATTGGAGCAAAATTTTTTTAATTTTCGTTCAATGGCAATATTTTTGAATAGATGGCACTTTGTACCGTCATAGTTGTGTGCAAACTCCCTCGCATGAAATTCGAAATGCAGTGTTTGACGAATATCAAAAAGATTAAACAGATGCAACGATTTTTGAGTGCAGATACTAAACTCGAATAAGTTCAGTATTAACGGCAATTGTGGTGGAAAATGGAAAATGTTAAAGATTATTGACGAATATGACTGATAATCGCAACAAAATTTATACTGCTATCAAAAAAAAACAAATTTGTTTTAGACCGAAAAGCTTCCGATGTTAAAAAATCCCCGTTGGCAGCACCAGCCGGAAAGGTAAATTTCTCGTATGTAGCGTAATGCTTCGAAAAAGAATTTGGCTTGCCTACTACTAGACTTCTTCATACAATTTTTGCAGCACCACATGGGTATTTATTAACATAAAAAGAATCTGCCGACGTTCGTTTTTAGAGACCTTTTATAGAGGCGCAAATATCTTGCTCATTCAATTGAGTTGCACACGTATGGATCACATATTGAAAATCAGCGGACAATAAATTGTTATAAACATATAAATACAGGTTTTGCCTTTTTCACATTTGCTGTTTACACATTTCACAGTGGTTACCACACAAAGGTGTTAACTTGTCTGCTTATATGGCTCAAATTGTTAATTTCAAAAGATTGCCATAAAAGTTTAATCAGCACTTGCGTTGCCATTAATATATATATTTTCAATTCTTTTCTGAACCATCAGGGGCCGTCATTTTGAATTTTTATTGAAAACGGCTGCTAAAAATATTAAGCTGTAAGTTTTCGACTTTTTATTAGTCATCCGATTTGCATTATTAAATTAAATTAACTTGCCTTAATAACGTCTATTTTCAAGTTTCATCGGAATCTGTTGAGAAACTTGGCTGCTAGAGTGCTCTAGAAATAACAAAAAAAAATTTAAGTGACGCCCCTGTATGGAGAGACCCCCACAAACACCTTAAGATATTTTCTTGCACTGTGAATTTCGAGAGGCACCAATTTTGACCTACGTAAAAAATGTCAATGTTTTCTCGTAAAGCACATGAGCTAGTATGAGTTAGTTCATGTGGTTCGAGAGAAAACTTGTTGTGGCGCACGAAGATACGAACGGATGGGCGGACAGACAAACAAGTCGTGATTTTATCATTTTTCAAGGTATTGTTAAAGATATTTTACCATATCTCTGCTTTATAGATACTTCCAAGTTAAGTCATTTAAAGTTATTCGAGATTCTAAGACGTCCGACAACGTCAATAGCTATGGTTTCTAAACTCGTTGTTCGTGTGTTAGTCTTCACCATATTTTCCTTGGTATTTCTTACTTGTTTATTTATCTTGCATGTTTCGCGATTGCTGACATATCTTTTAGCCATGCTTTTCATGTTTTTCCAGTAATATCTTTGCTTCAACTAAAGTAAAGTTTTTCTAAGACCTAAGTTACCTCCTTGTGGTGTATCATGATATTCGCGTATTAACTGATTTTGTACTTCAGTATCCTTTATATTTTTGGGGGGTTCATAAATCATTATACTGACTTTTGCGCGCTCTTTATATTTATTTGTTTGTTGCAACATATTAATTATACTTTTGAATTCAGTCTCACGCATGAATTTAAATATATCATCACCACTTGATAAAGCTAGCTCATGAATATTCATTTCAACTAACTCATCTAATAACTTCTCCATGGTAGATACGTATATCATACTGGTATTATCGTTATAGATTGCTTTACAAGGTTTTTCTGTATTTGTAAGTACTGTAGGCTTGCCATTAACGGAAACTTGTTTCTCGTTAGATTTATCACCATTACAGTATACAATTACATCACCGTTTGTCCGGACAATTTTAAACTGATGATTATTGCGCAGTATAGTGACGTGCAATCCCAAACGTAAAGTTGATCAGGCTTTACAGTTGTCCTGGGTTCATCGTCTTTATTTTTATCTTTTAAGTCTGTCTTTTGTTTAGCAGACATTCCCCGAGTTAACGCTAATATCTTTTTCACCTTCTCATCTCGTTCTAGCGGTATCATTGTTTTCAGTATATCGGAATCAATTCTTATTCCCGATAGTGCGTCCGCGTTGCAGTTCATTTTTCCTTGCTTGAATATGATTTCAAAATCATAATCAGACAAGTCGAGTCGTATTCTTGTTAATTTGGATGATGGATTCTTATGAGAGAAAAGAGAGACCAAAGGTCTATGATCAGTTACCACAATAAACTTTCTACCGTATAGGTACGGGCGGAAGAAATTTATTCCCCAATGTATTGCCAGTAATTCCTTTTCAATGATTGGCTTGTTTAAGTCATGCTTGCCAAGGGATTTACTAGCATATGATATAGGTAAATCTGATCCAATTTCACCTTGTGAGAGCACTGCTCCTAGAGCACTGCTTGATGCGTCTGTAGTCAAAACGAATGGTTTGCTAAAATCTGGATATTGAAGAATTGGTGGTTGAAGTAATTTGTTCTTCAAATCATCGAAAGCCTGTTGACAGTTTTCATCCCATTCGAAAGTAACATTCTTTTTCAAAAGATTGTTCAAACATTTTTCTATATCCGCAAAGTTATACCAAACTGTAATAGTTACGTCTGTAATAGTTACAGAAGGCTACGAATCTTCTAACTTCGTCTGTATTCTTAGGAATGGGGTAGTTCTTGACTGCTTCGTTCTTCGCAGGATCTGTTCTAATACCTTCATCCGTGATAAGATGGCCTAAATATACAACTTCTGATCTAAGAAATTGGCACTTATCCGGGTTCAACTTGAGATTATACTTACGTAATCTCTGTAGAACTTTGGTTAAATTCCGATTATGATGATCGATACTACAACCAAAGACAATAATATCGTCAACATAGAGAAATGCTTCCGAGTTCAATCCTGACAAAGCAATTGTTAACATCTTCTGGAAACTGTTGGATGAAATCTTCAATCCGAAAGGTAACCGTTTAAATTGAAAATGACCATTTCCCGTGGGAAAAGCTGTTAAAGGCCTTGATTCCTTTCGTAACTCGATTTAATGGAATGACCTAGTCATATCTAGTGTAGAGAAATAATTAGCTCTACCCAGTCTGTCCAATACATCCTCCAATCTTGTCAATGGAAACTTGTCATTTACAATTTTATTATTTAGTCACCGAAAGTCTACGACTAATCGCCATTGCTTTTTGTCACCTGAACTTTTTTTTGGAACTACTAAAAGTGGTGAATTATACGGACTGATAGATGGTTCTATAATATCGTTATTTTCTAACTCTCTGATTTGATCATCAATCTCTTCAAGCTGCGCATGAGGCAGCTTGCAGTTTTTGATGTAGACAGGAGTGTTATCCGCAAGTTCAATTCTCTGCTCATAAAAATTATTCACTGTCAACTTATCACCATCCATATGAAATACGTCTTGAAATTCTTCAATGATATCCATGAGGCTACGCATCACTCTCTCGTCTTTACTGTTTGCATTGATCTTCTGTATCAATTTACTAAGTCTGTTCGTATCTACCTTGTCTCTTTTTCTGGTGTTACTTAGTACGTAATAATTATCTAAAGGTTCAGAATCAACATCAAACTCCTTCAGACTAACTGGATAATCATTAACGTTTAAGACTTTGATGTGACAGATACCTTTAGCTGGTACAATAGTATTACCTATGAAAACACCGTTCTCTATCTTCCTATTCTGGATGATACGATCCTCGTCTCTATTTAACTCGATTGGTAAAATAATTTCAGTTCTCGCGGGCACGTCAATTCTGTTAGTACTCAATGGTTTAATGTCTAAAGGAATTATTATTTCCTCATTGCTAATATTGAAGGCTATTGTATACGTTTCGTAGTCAATCTTACAAAGATATCTCTCCAAGATGTCTCTCCCAATAATACCATCTTGTTTTATCGGAAATGATTCTTCGACTATCTGAAATGAGTTAGTTACTACGTGATTCCCAATATTCAACTTCAAAGTAGCAGTACCCAAAGAGGTAATCACTTGATTTATAATTCCGGTAAATTTACATTTGAATGTATTATTTATCTTACAGATTGATATGTCCGCTCCTGTATCTACCAAAAAGGTTAAATCACCTTTTGCTTTCGTACAATACAACTTTATAAAATTTGGACAATTTTTTGTCACCGTATATGCATTGTACGTTGTTTGACCGGAGTTAGGATTATTTTCTGTGTCTGCTACTCCGGGAGGGCCTGAATTATTTTCACTATTTACTCCTCTCCGGAGGATTGTACGTTTCCCTGCTCCTGGACAATTTTAACTCTATTCCTATTGGTACTATCTCTATTATAATTTCTACTACCGTTGCTATCATGATTACCACCATTACGATTATTGTAATTATTTCTATTCCTACGTCTTTGGTATCTAGGTCTATTTTCACTATTACTATTCGTATTGCTACGATTATCTCCATTATTGCTACTATCATTATCCCTATTCCTGCTATTCCTATTTTTCTTATCTCTGCGATCGTTGTTTCGATCATTATAACGTCGGTTATCACCTCTACTATAATACATCACATTATTTGTTTGGATGTTTTCATTCTTTTCTAACTCTAGTGTAAGGTTTACAGCATCCATAAAATTCTGTGGTCTTGCTGCGAAAAAAATATTTTTATATTGGTCGTTCAGACCATTTTTAAATACAGTTAGCGCATAACTGTCGTTCAGATTTGAGATAACCTGTTTCTGTGCAGGTGTGACGTTATCGCCTAATTCATTTATCTGTAGCTGATTCAATTCACTAACCAAAGATAAAATCTTCTCCTTATAATTAGTCACTGTAGATTTTCTTTGAGACACATTGCTCAATGAAGTATATATATTCCCTATTGTGTTTGCGGGTTTAAACCTAGTCGTCAGAGTTGTCTTTAACTCATTCAAAGTACGTGGAGTCTCATTACTCAAAGCGGTTCGTACGTTATCAGCCAGTTTGACATTTAAAACAAAATCGACAAGTTGTGGTTTTGCCTCACTTGATAAAGTTTTATCTATATACTCCACAATTTTAAGGAATACATTAAGCTCTTTTGGCTTTCCGTCAAACAGCCAAATAGACTTGATCGCTAAATGTACTCGTAAATCAAAGTCACCCATTTTGCTCTTATCTGCAACTGCAGCTAATTTATCACACAATATCTTCTCTAACTCTTTTGCAGTTTTCTTAAATTGCAATTTTATTTCTAAGCAATCTTCATCAGTTGCTTCGAACAAGATACAAAATTCCTCTCAGTTTCTCTTAGTTTGTTTAGTTTTTCATTTAAAGTTTCAATTTCACTCAACCTATTAACGCTTTTCCTTTCATTTGCCAAAACTTTTTCTATTTCCTTTACAAGTTCTTTTATAGCGTCCATTAATATTCAAATAACACAGGAAGAATATCCTTGAATAGAGTATATTGGGATAATTTATGATATTATTTTACACATTCACTAACCTAGCTACTTTCCGATTAACGTACTTATTATGTACCCTATTATACATATACATACAAAATAATAAAAAAAAATATAATCGTTGCTGTAGTCGTCGCCTGTCGATATTCGACGAAAATGCTCTCGTTTACGCTAGTTGAGCAACTGTTCCCCATTGTTATCTTTTACTGTACGCCAATTTTAACTCCTTTATCTTTGCGAATAGCTTCTTTTAATACCGTTGCGGCTGATTGGTATTGTCGTACATTCGCTGCTACCGGTCCGGGCTCGTACTCCTTTGGCGGGCTCTGCTTCGATCTTAGTTCTTCCCACAATTCCTCAAGACCGTCCATATTTGCTCGACCTAAGAGGAGTTGGCAGGATCGCCATATTGTAAGTTTTTTTAATGTTCAAAATGTTTTTTTAATGTTCAAAAATGTATATGTACCTAATACAGCGCAAGCGCTATTCTGATGGCATCCGAAGAGCCGATATTTCTAATCAAAATGAAAAACGCCGAATGAGGCAGTTCAACGTCTAGAAGTTGACTATATTTTCCATAACATTTACATCGCCTTAAATACTATTTTGGATACATTAATCATACAACCTAATTTCCTTAATGACATACTTAATGACTAACGTGTGAATATTACTGACCCTTCTCGAGTGGTCAATGTGTCACCAAAACATTCTACTAATTTAACGGCCACAATTCTCTTCACACTAGAAATCCATATCACATTCAATTCCCAAAACAAAAACAAACCGCAAACAAATTACTGAATACCATATGGTATTCATCCATTGAGTTGCAGCAAGTGAAATTCGATGCCTACCGTACAACGCGTGCCCATATGCATTCATGTTAACGTACATCGTACGATGTACGTATGGCGCTTAGTTGTTGCAACTAATATGAGCCATAGTAAATATGCTCGTAAGTACTAAGGCCAATGTCACGACGTCTTGCGTACGGAAATAAATTATTGGTATTCACGTGCATGGTTTTATTTTGTATGAGGTAATAAATATGCTTCTTTGCTGATGCAATAAATTTGTTTATTGATTTCTGCATGAAGTAATAAATATGGTTTTTAATGTTTTTGTAGGTTTTAGGGATTCCACATCGTGTGTGGTATCATACACTACACGTTTCCATGAAAAATATTCATTATTTCTGTTGTTACTAAAATAGCGTATTGCGCTTGCCTTCTGACATTTGGGGGCCGCCATTTTGAATGTATGCATTTGATTTTGGATTATTTTAAATTTTTGTATCTAGGACTTTATCAATCAATGTGGCAAATTTCGTTCAAATCGGACTTTCACCCTAGACAGGGCAAAAGTATTCAATTTTAGTGAAAATGGCAGCTTGAAAGTTTCGACTTCTTTATCTTTCATTTGATTTTAATAATTTTTTGTATAATACAAGAACTTAGTATAGAAATCCATAATCTCAAGTTTCATCAAAATCCATTGGTAAAAGTGACCGCTAGAGCGCCACAAGTGTCAGAAAGAAACGCATAATTAAACCGCCGCCATTTTAAAATTTGCCCATGCCTGATCACCAAAATGTCAAAGTCCCTAGATCTTAGCAATTTCTATCTTAAAACCAAGTTTCATATACGTCGCATCAAAATTGCGACTATTAGTGCCTTTGAAGTTTTGAGCTTCAACTGGCCGCCATTTTGTTTTTTGCGACCTGACATGCAGTTTTTTTACATAATTCTTTAGGTACTCATAGTTTCTATCGAACTATCTAATTTCATGGACATGGTTGAAAGTTTTGGTCACAGCTACAACAACAAAATTTTGTACGCTTTTCGACCATTGAGCGGCCGCCATTTGGTTTCGGCTACACCGACTTTAGACTTTTTGTTGTAAGATTCATCACATATATCAATGAACATTTGTACCAAATTTCATCCAAATCGGAGCTATACTTTGCCCAGAACAGAAATCACAATTTTCGTCTAAAATGGCTGGCATTTTGTTTTCGCCTTGCGGATATAGCTGATTCACGAACGTAACCGAGATATTTACTCAAAACACCTTTCGTGAAAATTTGGTTAAAATCGGAGCAAAATTGCAACCTCTAGCGTGGTCAAAAATTTTGTTGTATCCCATATGTGTACATATATATATATATATATATATATATATATATATATATATATATATATATATATATGTATATATATATATATATATATATATATATATATATATATATTCATAACAAGTGTACACACTTTTCTCGAAAAAAAAACAAAGTTTTTGTGAAGATTGAGTTGTAATGGTCCCTTACAATTAAATATGGAATATTACAATTCCCTTACAATTAAATATGAAACATTACTTCGGGCATATGTGCACCTCGTGCTGCTCAAACGATGATTGTAATTTATGATGACATTTTCGCACATTCCCGGCGTTATTAGGCATACGTTGGCTCGAATATTATTTTTTAATGCTTCAGTAGTTTGGGGAGCATCAGCGTAAACACGATCATTCAGAAATCTCCAAAGGAAGAAGTCACAAGGAGTCAAATCACACGATCTCGCCGGCCAATTTATAGGTTGACCAAAAAATTCACGTAGAGCGCAAAATGTTTGCACTGGCGATTCATTATTTTTGTAAAAAGTTTTAAAAATAATAAAACGTTTGGCTGATGTGTATGACGCCATGGTTAAAATTGTAAAAGACCAAACTGTCATAAACTGTCATTATATTGTTACATGCACGAATAATTTTGCGAGTTACTGTCGCAATTATTTTCACAATCATTAAGAAGAACATGATCAACAAAACGAACGTACTCGAAAACCCACCAAGCATCAACATCTGAAAGTGAGTCACTGCTCCATTCATTACGCTGCTCGAATGTTCCCGCTAATTCGCCAATGTATGAGAGCTGGGTTGAATAACTAGAGACCCTATATTAAGGCGAGCCGAATGAATGGGGGGATTCATTAGAACCGCGATAGTAAAAAAACTGCGAAAGTGTGAAGCGAATAGAAAAGCGATATTGTTCCAGTAATAGAAAAGTGATTTTCGTTGATTGTGAAGTGATTTTAGAAGACAATGGCGATAGAAATTTATGGACAAGTGGAGCTTAGACGTTCAAAAGTGAAAATTAAATTTGTGAAATAGCTAAATAAGTGATTGTGCATTTTTAAGTAATTAAATAAACTCTTTTAATTTAATTTAAAAGACATTGCGTTTTCACTTTCCCGGAACATTAAAATTATTGGCCGCAAACCAAAACACGCGACAACATGGACCTGAAGTTGGTGATAAATAAGAGTTAAGGCCCATTCACATGTGTATACTTGTTCTGAATCACCCTTTGTGTATGTATGTATATATATAAATTAGGGATCGATTTCAGTATAAGACAAAATTTTTAGGTAAATTTCTCGAAAGAAATTTACGTATTGCGGAGAGTGCCTTATATATATATATATATATATATATATATATATATATATATATATATATATATATATATAAGGCACTCTCCGCAATACGTAAATTTCTTTCGAGAAATTTACCTAAAAATTTTGTCTTATACTGAAATCGATCCCTAATTTTCAACATAAATAAACAACAATATTAAACATAGCAATAACGAGCTGAAACTCACAAACTAAGTAACGAAAAACACAGAAACAAAAAAAACACGAATAATTTAGACGTTCTCATTCACACATCATTATCAAGATCGCTCCGCTCCAGCTCGATCAGCCTCAAGGTATCTAGCAAACAAGTATCTACTTTGGAATTTTTGGTCTCGTGAGCTCAAATTCAGAGGATATTTTATCTTCTTATCGGTGGCCCGTCTATACCTATATGTGATACATATTTATTTAATACGCTAAACAAGGCAATCACAAAAAGAGTACTTATATCTAAACAAATCACAAAAAAAGTAAATATATATTTAACAATAACTTATTTTAATGCGTCAGTAATCTTTTTTTTGAAGTTATGTATTGAGATAGAGCAAGAGTAATGTTCACTCATAGAATCGAAGATCCTGCAACACCTATTAATTGGCTCGTTATCTGCGTAGGTGGTTTTATGTTGGTCTTCATGAAGCAGACGAGTGTTCCTAGTATGTTTAATCGTTTTGTTGAACGCGATTTGGCTTGATAGTGATGCAACATTTACTTTTTTATTGATTACACACAAAACAAAGCAAGAACTTAAGATAGTTCTTCGAGATGAGAGCGAAGCAAGATTAAAAATATTTAATCTTTGCTGGTTAGGTGGCAAGTTAGCGAAGTGTCTTGGGTCATAAGCATCATGCAAGGCAAAAAGAATAAACTGTTTCTGCACAGATTCTATGCGCATGCTGTGATTCCCAAAGCATGGATTCCAAATAATACAACCATATTCAAGGAGGGGGGCGAACAAATGAGGTGTATAGAGTTTTGGTGACCCATACGTTTTTGAATTCTTTGGCGCGACATTTTATGAAACCGAGCTGCTTACATGCCCGAGCAAGAATCGTATCGTATTGAGAATGGAAATTCAACTTTCTGTTCAACAGAACGCCTAGGTGTGTGCTCAAATACTGAATTTTTTCTCGAGAAACTTATAGCATAACACTTTCCAACATTTAGATAAAGCCTGTTATTGTTACACCATTTCAATGACGAATTTAGTTTGGCTTGCAGAAAAATTGCCTTGGAATCGGAATTGACGGTTTGGTATATTTTGAGGTCATCAGCATACAGAAGATGAGGTACGTCACTTAAAATTTCAGACAAGTCGAAAATAAAGATGTTGAATAAAAGGGGACCCAGGTGGCTACCTTGTGGCACAACAGAAGAGGCAATAATTTCTCTTGAAAAAGTGCCCTGGAATTTTACGAATTGTGTTCGATTATTTAGGTATGATGCAATCCAACTCAGTAAGGACCCAGAGATGCCGAATTTCAGAAGTTTGGAGATCAAATATCCATTATCGACTCGATCAAAAGCTTTGGTGAAGTCTGTGTAAAAAGCGTCAATCTGGTTACCTTTTTCCATTTCGCAGAGAATAGTTGAGGTAAGAAGCATTAGGTTAGTGGTAGTTGATCGAACTTTGCGTAAACCATGCTGCTGTTTGTTTAAACTTGATTCAACCAACGTGGTAAGCTTATCACAAACAATTTTTTCGAACAACTTTGGAATAGTTGATAGCATCGCAATAACTCTATAGTTTGTTATCGACCGCTTATCGCCACTTTTGAAAATCGGAGTCGAATGAGAAGGCTTCCAGACAGTTGGAAAAGCCCCTCGTGATAAATATGCGTTGAATAGAATAAACAGGGGGCAAGAGATTTGATATATACACTCAAAAAAAATCTCGGGGGAAGAGAGTCAGCTCCAGGTCCCTTGTTAATATCAAGTTCTTTAATAACGTTCACGATTTCTTCACTTGACAAACTCATTCCGTCAAAGAATGGTGCTGTTGTTGAATGGCAAATTGGTACGCTAGAAGAATTGGTGGTCGGGCGGAAAACCTCTTGGAAATGCTCAGCAAAAAGGCCACATATAATTTGTGGGCAAATTGAATAACTGTCACCGTAGTACATTGATGTTGGAAATCCTTTGGCTTTTTGCTTGGTTTTTACGAAATTGAAGAATTCTTTGGGATTACGAATAATATTTTCCCCAGTTGAATTGATGTATTGATCATATGCTTCGCGAGATCTCATAGTGTATTCCATAGCCAGCTCATCATATTGAATCTTAAGGCTTGTGTCAATGTTGTTATCCTTCATTAATTTATAGAGCTTGTTCCTTTGATTCCGCAGCTGTCGAAGGTTATTATCAAGCCAGGGCTCGGAAACTTTGGGTTTTTTTGAGTTTGAATGCATTCGAAGAGATATGATTGGGATGCCGTCAGAATTAAAGACATATCGATTCATGTCCAAATAAACGAATGCTTCCGGAGGAACGAAGCCAGCAGCGAGACAAGTTGCTATATACCCGTCTGTAGGGTGGAACGGCTGTGAAATCCAAGGGTTTTCACTCACAGTTACAGATCTTGGGATATGATTCCAAAGAAGTTTCAATATGAAGATATCGATTCTCGTTACTTTAGTAGTATGATAAATTCTTCTATTCGATATATAATGTTTCCAATCCATCTCGGGCTTTTTGCACAAACCAGTACATGCACGAAGACAGTTCCTTTCAAAAACTCTTAATTTTCCCATAGTACTAGCACTCCGGTTATACCAGATCTGACATCCGTATGTCAAAACTGGTCTAACCAGGGTCTTGTAACAGATAATTTGGACCTTTTGATCAATGTATCTGGAATGAAAGAGTCTTCGTAGGGCCATGACTACTTTCAGTGCCTTACTGAGCATGATTTTGACATGTTCAGTATAGTACAGATACTGATCGAGATGAACACCGAAATATCAAACACAGAATTTATGTGGAACTCGTTCTGAACTACCCTCGCCAGTCATGATGTGGAAATCCTTCCAATTACGTTTTAGGTCTTGACTGACCCCCTGCAGCGTTGTCTGAAACAAAATGGTTTCGCACTTCTGCGAGCTGATTTTCATTCACCAATTGTCAGTGTACAACTGCACATCATTTAACATTTTTCGAAGATTGCTCTGAACAATTATAGCTTTTCGGTCTGCAAACGCTATCAATGATCGCGTTGGCGAGACGTTAAAGTCAAAGCCATTCAATAGCTTGCGAATGAATATTGAGAAAAGCAGAGACACAGTAACTGTTCTCTGCTGTAGACCAGTCAAGACCTTGAATTCGCGCATTGTTGTCAGATTTCCATCAGTCACAACAAACAATTTGCCGTATAACATCTTGCATATCATGGCAACAAGATATTTGGGGAACCAGTCCTGAAGGATTTTAAAAATTAGTCCATCTGACCACACCGTATCAAAGGCTTTCTTCATATCAATGAGGCACGCTCTAGCACATTCTCTTTTATTTAGTTTCCAACAAATGTCTGAGGTTTCTTTCATTACTGCATAAATGGTCGAATGCCTGGCACGAAAACCAAATTGCGAATTTATCGTTGGGCGTTAAATGCATTGCTTAGTATCACTCCAAGCACCTTGCTGATGCAGCAAGCTGTTTGTGCGATAGCTTTTAGAGCCTGAAGATTCTTTTTCTTTCTTCAAGATTGGAGCTATCTTAATCTTTTTCCACTCATTTGGGAAAAACGAATTGCTCAACATGTTGTTGAACAATATTCAATAATTCCTAATAGCAATCTCAGGCAAATGTTGGAGAACTATATTTGGAATATCGTCAGTACCACATGATTTCTTGTTGTTTATCCTGCCTAATATGAAACGCAAGTCCTTATCAATAAGATCCAAGCTTGGTATGAGGTCAAATGTTAATGTTTCATTGAAATGAAAAATTGATTTGCCGTTAGGGTTTGATTTGAAGTCGAAAACTTTTGCTTCAACAACTTCTTAAAAATATTCCATTCCCTCTCTCAGGTTTTGGTAAAAGAACCAATACAAAAAGTGTTCTAATCAGGGTAAGTTTCATCACATATGCTCCTCTTTCTATTTCTATCCGGAGTTGTACTATTAACTTCAATACCAAACCTTTCGAGAAGATTTATCTCATCACTAGCGACTCCAAGATTCAATGCCTTCACTCAAGACTTCTTATGGAATACGCTATTAACTTTCATCAAAACGCCATCTGGGTCCAGCGGGCTAATATCCCTCAGTTTTTCTGCCCATTGATTGCTGACCTCACTCCTGAAGTATAAACGGATCTAGTTCCGGACGTTCTTCAGGTTTAATTCCAACAACAACATTTTTGACGCGTGTAAAAAGAAGGCTGTTCAATTTTTCCAGCCTTGAAATGGCTGTGTTTTATATTCTTCTACATTTTTACGATGTTTAACCTTGGAAATTAGTTTCTCAATCGTTTCTCATGTCAGCTTCTCTAACTTCAACAAATATAGAACTATTTCATCGTTAGTTAGATTCCTGTCATTAAAAACTATTGAGCAAGCGCCCAAGGAGGACACTGCTTCTGGTAACCCTGATTAAACTTCTTTTGAAACTTTTCCTAATCCGTTTTTTCGAAATTCAACCGATGATTTTCATGTTGAACTGGAATGAAGAGAACATCATCTATTTGATGATTGATTTCCATTACAATTGCATCATGGTCGTTATCGTAAGGAAGCACCTGCAGGACTATCAAAGTTAAATTCAAGTCTTACGTCAGCAATGCAGAGGTCCAAATATGATGTTACTGTAGGGTATGTTGGGAACTCCGACCCATATAGATTGCACTTGTATTTAATTTGGTTCTCTTTTACCCATGATTTCAAGAATACACTTCTTGGATTATTGTTAACGTTCAGTCATTATGCATGCCAGGCATTCAGGTCACCGGCAAGAAGTTAATAACTATGCAGCCTTTTCAATTCAAGTATTTCAAACAAGGAATTGAGCTCCTCCTTGAACTTGAAAACATTTTGACCAGTTGCATAGGCAGAGATAACGAAGAGGTTATCCCTAATTGGCAGCGAAATTTTGATAACGGATATTTCAACAGACAAGTGCCACCTCTCTCATCACTGTTTATTTTATCGTTTCTTATGAATTCGAAATCGTTGAATGTCATAGAGTGCCATGTATTGAGGTGGTTTTCAGTAAGAAAAATTATGTCAGGCTTCTGCTTAACAATGAATTTAAGGGGATAGTCACGTAGATGTATAGCAACAATGGAGTTGACATCGATCGAGACGAGACGAAACCTATCGATGGGAATGTGACTGGATGACAAGTTATTTTTAAGGCATTTGGAATTTTTGCATCTTGTTTATCGATTCTCTCCGATAAAAAATTAAGTTGCCGGTAAATTTTGAGGAGCAGCTCATTATTAACACTTACATTATTTATATTATTTGCAGCATTTTCTGCTGGTCTTCTAGCAGCAAGTGCAAATGATACTCCGAGCTTGACGAATTAGAAGATATGAAACTGCAGTGTACTTGTGTTTGCTTCGGAACAAATTTTACTTTTACATCTTGATATCGGGAGCATCCTCGATATGATGCTGATTGACGAAAAACGCCGCAGTTAACACAGTATAATTTTTCTTTAGGCTCTGTCTGAGCCAATTCGTACTCACCGGGAGCATGAACGTCCTTGCATATTACGCACCGATAGTGCATGGCGCAGTTGCCAGCCAAATGACGAAATCCTTGAAACCGGTAACACAGGCTGACTTCTCTTTTCTGGAGGCATTCCCTTCTCTCCGCACTGAAATTCAAGTAATTTACTTTTTCAGGGGCACTTGGACTGCTTTTTTAGTAATTTTTACTAGGTAAAATGGTAAATTCTTCCAATTTCTGGTGCAGCTTCTTCGAGCACCTGAAGAAGATCGACCGTTTCTTATCCGCAGTCCAAACTCTTCAACAAAAAGGTCTGATTTATTTCACTTTTCGGGGTAAAGGTGAAGTATGGAACCTCTACAAAATTTAATGCATCTTTAGCTGTCTTCAACTCAACCAGCGATTTCGTTCTAAAAGTTAATTTTTCAGCATTAACCCTTTTGATCTCAAAATTTACTACTTTATTTTCGGCTGCCAATAATCGAACCATATCTTTTGTCCAAACACACTGACTTGCGGTTTTTTTCTGCCTTTTCGGAAGCTTTTTCAGGGGAACCAGCAAAGCTTACGTCATTATGCTGGTTAGAATTATCTCCGATGTTTTCTTCAAATTCCATTGCGTCGATTGATCCCTCCAGCACTGCAAATAGTTTCACTTTTGTTGATGCCACCAGGACTGAGAACTTCTTCTGGAATTGCTTGCTTTGCACTTTTCTTTGCTTTTGTTACCTGTTGCACTTGATATTGCGGCTGCATTTTTTAAGGCTTCATCCCTTTCTTTAATAGATCTTTGTAGGACTGCGTCTCTAGCCTTAGTTCATCATTTTCTTATTTGTTGTCCGCTTTCATTTCTAGCTTGTATCCACCATCTGCAGAGTTTTCTTGATTATGTTTTCTGATTTTCACCGGTTTCGTATTCGTTGCTTCCCCAGGTTGCGCCGACAGTGGGAAGCCGTCAGGCTCTTCCATACCTGAGATTTTCTTAGGTTCTTTGCTTTTCTTAACTAATTGGAGTAAAATAATTTTCTATAGAAGTTTCCTGAATCGACCGCTTCGACTATATAAGTTTTTTCCGATAAAAATTAACTTCGGACTAACGTTTTGAAAAATTAAGTCAATTTATGAAATTTTTAGACAAGAGTGATTTAAAACACGTCTTTATGTAGACGTAGCATTCTCAAATTTATTCTAGACGAAACAAAAACATTCAATTTTGATTAAACACAGCAATTTGAAAAAAAAGTTTCAAACTAATGACTTTTTTATTTATGACCCAATTTCAATTAATTTTTCTTGCAAACTGAAAGGACTCAATTCAATTTAAGTTTAATCTAGAGCCATTTAGAAGCAAAGCTGCTAGATGGCAACGAAAATATAAAAAAACGCATGCTTAAAATACTGCTATTTAGAAGCTTGCACATATAGATGATCACCAAAATAACAACATCTGTGACAGGATCAATAAGTACTAGTAGTTTCTACCATACTGCCAATGTTAATTAATATTGATTTTGGGAGCTGAAAGCTTTTTATGCCCTGAGTGTAGAGATTCTAAAAGCCCAATACGTCTGGACTTCTCACTACCACTACCTCTACTGTCAGCCCGGAAACCTGGAACCGATTGACATATTACTTTGGGCTAAGCCTCGTTTTCAAGCTGGGTGATTACTCTTCTAGCGCAAGGGGAGGGAGTGAGAGGCATTGCTAAAAAATTACTACCCCGAACCCGATGTCCCCAGCTGCTGTGAGCCTTTTAACTGCCTGAACATAATGTGCCACATGGTTCCATTTACAAACCGATTAAAGAATCTCCTTGCTTAGACTAACCGAAGAGAGCTGTCCTGTCTCCTTGAAGAATTTCTGACGCCACCTGTCCCAACTTTTGCATGTAAAAAATGTTCGACAAGCATTGTTTTCCTCTCTTGCGTAATACCTATAATCGGGAAATCGCGATTTATCAATTTTGTGCAAGTAAGACTGAAAACACACATGCCAGCTCAAGTAGTTAAATGGTTGGGTCAAAACTACAATCACAAATATTTGCATGTTTTTTGACATTTGTGATGCCATCATTTTATTTCAGATGGTTCGGCTTTGGATTTTTCGCTGTGTTAACCAAATTTTGTCTCAATCAGAGCTATACATTGGTTTGAACAGAAATCACAAATTTTTGCCTTGAATATCCGCCATTTTTATTTCGCTCGGCCATATCAGCTGGATTTTCTATTTAAGTGTAAAACTCTCAAATCGGAGGTGAAATTATCATGGAGCCGTGAAGACGGTTATACCGAGGTTAACTAAAATATGGAATAACTAGCCAAACCTGGCTTAGCCAGTTCGAATTCAGCAAAAGCAAGACACAACTGGATTCCAGTAGCAAGGGAAATGCTAATGAAATGGAAAACACTTGAAACTCTCTGTAAAATGATGGACGTGGGTGAGAACGACTGCTGGATAAGACTCTCGTAGCGAATCCGGGACCAAACTATTTCTAGAGGGAAAACAGCGATGGACTACTTTTTCTTCTCCTTCGTAGCCCTACAGCCCCTCTTGGTACTTTGCTTCCTGCAAATAGTGCCTCCAACTGTCTCAGTCCATTGACAGAGTCAGACTAGCGTTTCCTCGGTTTCCTCACTCGTTTGCGGCCTTCAGTTCTCCCAACGAATACCTTGCTGGGTGTCCGTTGTTTGTCCATATGATTCATGTGTCCAGCTCATTGCGATTTCCGTAGTCTTACAGTCGTTGGGACCTCCGGCTCGTCTAAAATTCCATACAGCTCATGGTTATATCAAATTCGGCATTGGTCTCTGTCTAGCTTTGCTCCGATTATTCGCCTCATGACCCGCCGCTCAAAGGCATTCAATATATTTGCGGATGCTTGGTTTAGGATTCATGTTTCAAACCCATGACATAACACAGGTCTTATCACAGATTTGTATACTTAGGATGGACTATTAGCAGCTGTAAAAAGATGGATATGGATTAGGACCTGGTTCATAAACGCTTCAATTGGCTAGGATGGAATTAGGCAAGAGAAAATAAGAGCTTTCCTTGATATAGGGTGGCTGAATGGAGGAAAACTTAGTAGCAACACTAGTATTCTGATATTGAACACAAAATAAGAGTAGTAGAATACTAAAACTTGAAATAGTCTTGTAAGCTGATTAACTTTAAAAACTGCACTTCACTTAAAATCACGCAGCTAATCAACAGATGAAAATATCTGCAAGCAGGAATCGGCGGTACTCAGAATTGGTCTATACAAATCAAGTGTCTGCATATTATTTGAATTCGCCTCGTACTTCGTAGACCAACTTGATAAAATTTTATTGAGTTCTGTTGAAATATTTTGTAGAAGTGAGTAGAAATTAATAGCAGGATACAATGCACATGTAATTCTACATCTTTTTCCCCCAAGTTATTCGAAGAAAAGAACGTTAATTTTTGGCATACTTTTTTCCAGCTGAAACCTAAAAATTGCAATCTAATTGTATTTGTATTCAACGCTTCTATCATCACTCGATGTATCCAAACTTATCAAAAGCAAATATCGCATTATATGTTACAATGTATTATATTCCTTGTTCTCTCTAGTTGTTCCAGCTGCTGTATGACTTTCAAGTCCTTTATACGCCATGGATCCTGTTTCGTAGCAGCACTATATATGCTCTGTCTGTATGTACTATACATCCTTCGCCAAACATCAGCCAAACCAGCCATCTCGAGTAATGAGTAGAACTTTAACGACGGTTTGAGAGGTCTCCTGAAATTGAATTGAATCGATTGATACAATTGACCTGATTTCTGTTTGCAGATATCCCTCAAGCAAATCAACCAAGCACACCATATACTCACGAACACAAACGCAACTGGCATAACACAGTGCTTGCGTTCAACGTTCATTTCGACGTGATTTGTTGGCAACTGAGGAATAAAAGTTTTTTTTCTTGTTTTTGAAAAGCGAGAAGAGAACTCAATACTTAAAAATAGGATTCTCAAGCGGTATCCGGTTGTGTTTTTTGTGCACTAGAGAGAGAGTAAAAATTGGTTATCCCAGTCCTTCCTGTAGCCCACTAGAGCTTTGAAATTTTATGAAACATCGCTTTTTTTTTCTCCGATGGCGAAATGTATACTTCAAAATAACGAGCTCAATTTATTTGTTGTAAGTTCGATTGTTTACCGGAAAGTTATTTTGTTTGTTTAAAACGGATTTACATAAGAAAGAAGATTTTCAGTTTTGAAGATATTTTTACTTCGATTTTTTAGGGCTTTGTGAAAGGGATCTCACAAAGACCATCTAATTTTGCATCCTGCCTGTCCATCTGTTTGTGCATCACAACACGTTTTCTCAGAAACTATAGAAGCTACAAGGCTCAAATGTTGTGAAAAGTTCAGATGTCGTGGTCTCTCGAAAGTTTACGTCATATCAAAAATTTCGAAAGTATTTAACCTAGGTCCCCTCTCATACCGAAAAGATTCTTAAACATTTTTTTAATCACAGATATTCAAGGGAGGCATCAATTGGAACTTCTAGAATCTGAAATGGAAAAGTCAGTTGGTACATCAAGGTGTCCAAAATGTACAAAAATGTCTGTCCCCACTCACTTTTGGACACCATAGAGCCGCAAAATCTGAAAAAATTCACGGAGGTAGGTTTTTATGAGTACAAGGGCAAAAAATACCTCAAAAATGAAAATATACTCAATTTTTCAATATTAATATGATTTTGGAATTTCATGTTTTCTCAATAACATTAAAAGAGTAAATTTAAGCTTCTGAAAATTTTACAGTCATATTGATACATATGAGGTTATTATGCTAACAAAATTTCATGGAAATCCAATCACAAAAAAGTTAGTTATCCACATTTCAATAACACGTGTACACTACTATTTTCTTTGGGTCTGCATGAAAATTTAAGGAGTACCGAGAATGCAGAAAAATTGTTTAAGTGGGAACAAAATGGCGGCTGCTATGTGCTTATGAAATAAGCCCTCCTACTTTTAGATATAAATATTTGAACGATTTCTCATAAAGGGTGGTCAAACCAAACGCAAGATGTTAATTGTAAATAAAACAAAAAGTTTTCAGAGAATGATGTTATTATGTTTTATTAAAATAGAAGGATCTATGACAATTATGTGTGAAACAAAATATCGCCCAAATGCTCACCATGGTGGCGGCGGCATACTTCTATCCGATAGTCCATATTTTCAATGACTCTGAGACATAATTCGGGTTCAATGTTGTTAAAGTGCTGAATTATCTCATCTTTTAACTCGTGGATTGTTCTTGGCTTATTGACGTTCACTTTTTCTTTTAAATATCACTAGATCGTTGCTGCCAATTAACATCGATGCAACGTGAGATAACACGGCCATAGAATTTCTCGCGCCAAAGAGCCATTGTTTTGTTGGCTATGTGTTAAGTGGCACCATCCTATTGGAACCACATATTGTCCAGGTCCATATCCTCAAGTTGTGGCAACAAGAAGTCCGTTATCGTCTCGCAATAGCGTACACCATTCACGGTAACTGCTTGGCCGTCCTCATTTTCCAAGAAGTAAGGCCCGATGACGCTGCCACCCCATAAACCGCACCAAACGGTCAATCTTTGTGGATACATCGGCTTTTCAACAATCACTCGTGGATTCTCATTTGGCCAAATGTGGCAATTCTGCTTGTTAACGAACCCACTGAGGTGAAAGTGTACCTCGTCGTTGAAGATAATTTTCTTTGTAAAGTCACAATTCCCTTCTGTCTGGTCAACCAACCATTCAGCGTATTGCCGACGCTTGAAATGGTCAGCAGGCTTCAGCTCTTGAGTCAATTGAAACTTGCAAGCGTGTAAATTCAAATCTTCATTCAAAACTCGCATCAGTGATGTTCGTGAGATGTTCAATTATTGGGCACGACCACGAGTCGAGGTTGAAAGCTCTTCTGCCTTACTGTCGTAAACAACAGAAATGTTTTCTGTAGAACGAACTAGACAAGCATGCACATGTGATTTCACATTTCCTACAGTCCTGGTTTGCTGAGATTCGCGCACAATTCTCCTGATTGTGGACACATTTGGTCAATTATGCTGACCAAAAAAATCACGAACTGCACGAAATGCATTTGGATTTCAACGCCAATTTTCGTAAAAGGCTTCAATAACCTTAATGCACTGCTCTATTGTGTACCTCTCCATGATTGGATTTGTCCAACACTAAAACAAACAAAAATCAAATTAAGTCAGGCCAGAAGTTTATATTAACATCGTGCATTATGGTAGGACCACCCTTTAAATTGTATTACGGAGAATTCCAGCATTTATTGGTTGAAGTTTTGTATTTAAAATCATTCTAGAAAAGAATTCGTGATTCAAAATGGGCAGTTTGATCTGTTTTTAATTATGTATTAGGAATATAAGTATGTTTTACTCAACAAATTATTCTTTATTAATATTATTTCTGTCACTAAGCACCAACAAAAGCATGTACATTTTTTCATGATTATTGTGCTGAAAATTGGCGCTATCCTTTATACCTCTTATCATAAATCAGAAGGAAAAACAATGAATTTTGGCATGAAATGTATAAAAATTAAACGACCTGATACATGAAAGAAGAGATTGATAGAAGAACTTAAATTTTGGCACGTATAAATATACGAGGGCGGTACAAATATGATGGATACAAACGCTGTAGATGTTTTGAAGGTCGTCGCTTGAGTACTATTTGTGATAGCAGGACGCCTTACAAACGGTGGGGCGTATTTTTTATCGGGAGTGCATGTTTCACGCGCGTGCTACAACCACGAGTGAACGTTAAAAGCCGACCACTGCTGCGCAACGTATCCTCATTGGTTTTTAGTGTGGGAAGGCGTCAAAAACACAAAAGTTTTTCTGCGATTGCGAAATCATTTCGGTAGTTATAGTCACAGGGTGATAAATCCGGACTGTAGAGGGGGTGTTCCAGTACATTCCAACCCGATTCCGATATTATATCAAGCGTAAGACGCGCGGTATGAGGGCGCGCGTTCTCCTGGAGAAGAATTGCACTTCGTGTTGGAATGCTCCTCCGTCTGTTTACAGAAGGTTAGAGTAGTATGCAGTATTGCCGGAACGTTGGGTGTGCAGGGAATTGACGTACAGTATGCCCCGCCGGTCTCAAAATACAGTACACATAACCTTACCCACGAACCTGGTTGTCTTCGTTTTGACTAGCGTCATTCCTCCACTCTTTAGACGACACCTTGCTTTCGGCAGTATAATAGCGTACCTATGTCTCATCTGTAGTAAAGATTCGTGTTAAAAAAACCTTCCCCCTCCACCTCGTATCGCGTCAGCAAGCGGTGACAAACTTCCACCCGCCTGAATTTTTGCTCGAGTTCAACAGGTTAGGAAACCATCGCTCCATTATATTGCGATATAGAAGGTGTTTGCGGATTATAGATTCTACACACCCAATACTGATGCCAAGTTCAACCGAAATGTCTCGAACATTCATCCTACGGGCCTCAAAAATGATTTGTTCTACGCGGCAAATATTGTCTGGTGTGATGCTGGTTCGCGGTCGACGATCATGCGGCTCATTCTCGACGGTTTCACAACCATCTTTGAATGCTTTGGTCCATCTAAATACAGCAGCCCTACTCAGGCACTCCCCACCGAACTGATTTCGCAAACGGAGAAAAGTTTCCGTGTTTTTGACGCCTTCCCACACTAACAAACGAATGACAATACGTTGTGCAACGGCGGTCGGCACTTCACGTTAACTCATGGTCGTAGCACGTGCGTGAAAAGTTCCTACATTTCTCCTTCCCCTGCCCCCCTTGGTACTTATAAGGCAATTTTAAGACTTATTTTGAAAAAATTCTAATGTCCATTACCAATGGGGAAATTTTTTTTTGAGGGGTCACCTCCCTATATGGGGAGACCCCTGTAATGTGACGCCTACGCCCGGGAATCGAAGTGATTCCGATCCCGAACCCTTGCACTCGGCCAGATGGGTATGACCTCGAAATGCCAGCGGACTTCACCTTTCGTGCGGACATCGTTGCGCAGAAAATATTTTTGCGCAGAAAATGATTTTTTTTTTCTTTCTTCTCCAAATATTTAGATCTGTGGGTTTAAATATTTGGAACAGAATATTAATCAAAACCCCGACGCATTTCGAGACATATCCATTTGGCAATGCCCCCTCCACCGTGGCCATCGAAAAACTATGCCACTGGCGACAAATGGAGATGCACATTGCCGCCATGTGGCGTGCCATTCCACACACATCTGTTTTGTCGGTGATTGTCGGATTGACAGTCCGGCGCCACGAGAAAAAGGAACGGGGGAAATAACTGGGATTTTTAGTGGTCAACGAAAAAGTGTTCTTGTGACTAGTTAGATCGGTTGGAGAAAATTGCAAATCCCGGAAAGTTGGCAAGGTTTTCTCGATCTGCGCTATCGCCGCGAGTTTCATAAGAATATCACGGCGACGATAAAATTTGAAGGAGAAATTCTTTCTCGTTCGGTTTGGTGTTTGCCATCATCGGGTCTTGTGCATAGGGTGTTGGTGCGGTGCTGATTGGATTGAATCTGATTAAGAGGTAATTTTTCGTTCGGCTTACATCGACGAATGCATTACCGTGTTTGCTTGCAGTTATACGCTCCATAAATTTGAATGCGATGCATGGGAGCGAATCGAATTCGCCAGTTCAGCTAAATCATGGCAATGTAAAAATTTTGAGTGGCTGTCAGGGGCCGGAATCGCCACCGACGTCAGTGGAAACTAATCAAGAGGACCTAGTCGAACCTGCAACAACCATTACAGAGCCACTCCTCACTCCTGAGTCGCCGGTGCAGGAGTCTGCTCCAACGGAAAATCATCTGGATGGCCCACAAGACGATGCCAACGAAAGAAGGGCTCGAATGAGGACATACCGTCGACCCTCGAGGGGCGAACCGTATGGGGAGCAGGTGAAGTTGTCCAGAAGACATCGATGGATGCCCATCAGCCTGCGCAGTCATTAAAATGATTGCTTGCTAGCATTCCCACAATAGTAATCGGATTTGCGGTGAACAGTGTACAAATTTTTATTGGGAGTGTGAGCAGTGTTTGCTATCAAAATTGAAGCAAGAGGAGGTATGTTATTTCTACTTTCAAAAAGAAGAGAAAGCAGTATATAGCGAATTATTGTAAGAGCCCTAGGACGAGGCATATGTAACGTATAATTACTTTGCACATGCCATAAAATCAATGTACACCTCCGGGAACTCTTAAAGTGGATTCCAAAGACATTTATTTGTTATTTCGTAGAAACTTGACTGACGGTAATTAATGTATTTTTCATTATCGGAGACTAAACGACGGGCAGACAACCTCTGTCAACTCGGCTCCTAGTACACAATTGAATTACCTATTATTGTTTAGACAAAGATAAGATATTACGATGGGTGGTTCTCGGAGGTTGATAATTAGTTATTTTTAGTTCCATGACAACTGTTTTTACCTCAACCAACTTACATTGAGTGATCATGTATGTATAATACTCGTATATTTTCAATAGTGTCCAGGAGCAGACTACTTTTTTAGGGTTTTGTACTAAAATACAAAACCCTATTGCAATCACGACCTGTGTCCGTCTGTCCGTCTGTCCGTCCGTCCGTCCGTCCGTCCGTCCGTCCGTCCGTCCGTCCGTCCGTCCGTCCGTCTGTATGTCACAGCACTTTTTCTCCGAAACTATAAGGGCTACAGACATGAAACTTTGTGGAAAGGTCAGAAGTGGTGACCTCTTGAAAGTTCAAGGGTGGAAAAATTTTTCAAAGGCGTTTAAGGGGGTCTCCCCATATAAGGGGGTGACCCCTCAAAAAAAATATTTCACCATTGGTAGTCGAGTAGGGTGTCATTGGAAAGGTCTCAATGAGATCTTTTCAAAACAAGTCTTAAAATTGCCTTCTGAGTACCGAGGGGGGCAGGGGAAGGGGAAATGTACGAACTTTTCGCGTACCCCGCCCTCGCGA
This sequence comes from Odontomyia ornata, assembly GCA_963969285.1. Lineage (NCBI taxonomy): Eukaryota > Metazoa > Arthropoda > Insecta > Diptera > Stratiomyidae > Odontomyia > Odontomyia ornata. Next base: position 384,490,969 of record OZ017739.1, read on the forward strand.
TTGGAAACCTTCCATCCGAAAAATCAGAAAAAAATCATGAATGTAGGCCTTAATGTGTACAACAACAACAAATACATGAGAAGTCGAAATTCACTCAACTTTGTTAGTAATAGTATGATTTATCGATTTTATATTTTCTTGAATAAAATCCAAACGGTACCTTTAAATTCAATAAAATTTAGCAAAGAGATGACTTATTATAAGATAGATATTTTCTGAAAGTTTCATAAAGATCGAATAGTATTTAATAAAGTTATAGCGATTTGAATTTTCTTGTATTACTATGGAACAATATGCCCTATATTACTATGGAAACATATGGCTATGGAGCCATATGCGCTTTTTATCGATTTAGACACTACAGCTTTGCTAGGATTTGCATGAAAATTTCAGGAATGATAGGTATCATGAAGATGAGTACATACAATTGAAACAAGTCGAAGAGGCAGGAGAGAGCTCCTAGCAAAAGGGCTTTGTAACCGTTCTAGGATTCGAAAAAATAGGCCATGAATCGATGATTACAGTACAGAGGAGTGGGCCCTGAAAATAATTTCATGAAAGGTAGCCGATATGAATATCATCTGAAAGTTCTCTATGAGAGCTTTTCAAAACAGTTCTTAAACTGACAGTTTTTGCTTCAGTGGGGGACAGGGGGGGAAATACATAAAAAATGTGTTTCTTAAAAATCTGGAAAAATTATCAAGGGAGATATCTATGGGTTTAAGTAAAACAAATACCTCAGAAGCCACAATTCTTTCAACTTAGTTAATAATAGTATGATCCTCGAATTTCACATTTTCTCCAATGAAATCGTCTTTGACATGTTTCTTGATTTTATTCGTTGCTGGTTACTGCATTTTGTAAGTTGAGTACAAAACCCTTCTGACATGAGCATAGGTCTGTCTACCCAACTTGTTTCTGATTGCCATAGGAACGAAAATTCCAGTTATTTTAATCGCTTCCTAGTAATTTTCAATATCAGTCGACTGATTTTCGATTTTTGCCTCCTTAAAAGATTATATAAGTTTACTCTATTACGATAAAAATAATTTTTGATGATATTCTAATATACGAGTGGCAAAACAATACAAATAGTGATACGAATGGAATCAGTTCTTACCCTAACTATAAGTTATACCATTTAAATCGTTTAACATAATTAATTTATTCAACACATTTGCATTAGCGAAAATTGCGTTGAGAAACCAAAACCGATGATTAAATGTAATTATGACAAATAATCTGTTAATGTACTCGGGATTCGTTTACTTTTTTTTTTCTCTTAATAATTATTATCGAATAACTCGTTATATCAAACAAAGTATTAATCATAATTTTTCGGGAATAACGGGTTGGAAAAGTGTATAGTTGATAAAAAAAAAAGGGAATTGTATGTATAATAATGGACTCATGAGTACATACCTATAACATTTAATCTTTGCCCGAGTAGATTCCAATACTTTTGACTGAACTGTACCTTCTATACAATTAGAAATTCCTGAGTTCCTTTCATTTATAAGAATTTATAAGAATTATCAATAATAAGACAGCACTAAATAACTTGTAGGCAAGAGCAAAAATGCAATGGTACACCTATTTTATGAAGATATAAAAAAATTAAAGAAACCTACCAATGTTATAATATCAAACGTTTCTACTAATTTACACAATGCATAAAATGAGTAAAAGTTGTACGCGTTGGAGCTGGAATATTTGATTTTTGTACAAATATAAAAGGCTATAGGTGTAACCGATTAATATCTTCTCACTATATTGTAAACGTAAAATTATAAATAAAACCATGAATTGCTAAAGATAACCACGACTTTCCTTTTCAGCGGTTTTTCTTTTTCAGTGGGAAGAGAGAGCGCAAGGTAGGTCTGCCGTCGCGAGGGTAGGGTTTCGACAAATCCGCGGAGGTCGGTTTCGCGTCGCGCGCGGTACGCGGTACCTTTGTTGTTTTGTCATTTTATTTAGAGTAGTTTTCGTCGGGTTAATTTCGAGTAGCATATTTTTCGGTACCGCGTCGAGACTTCGGAAACGCGAAATGAAAATTAGATTTTGTATTCTTAACTGGATGAATGAAGAAATACGGAGTAACGTAAAGTAGGGTTCTTCTCCGTATGGTTTGGTTTTGATAACGCGTTTTGAAAAGGGGCATGTTCAGGTGGCTGAAAATGTTGTAACCCATTCGGAGACCCGCGACCGAAATCCTCTCCGAACTAGCTGGCCGACAAGCAGCCACCGCGTAAATGGGTTACGGTGCACGGATTGGTTGACCTGTTGGTACCATCCGTTGGCACTACTCAGACTTAACGTCTAGAACCGATGAGAGGTCGGTTCCGCGTTCGGACTTGAAAGGTTTAAGTCATTACACCCCTTAAACCCCTTTGAAAAATTGTTTCACCCTTGAACTTTCAAGAAGTCGCCACCTTTGCCCTTTCAGCAAAATTTTATGGCCGTAGCCTCTATAGTTTCGGAGAAAAAGTGCTGTGACAAACAGACGGACGGACGGACACAGGTCGTGATTGCAATAGGGTTTCGTATTTATTACAAAACCTCTTAAAAAATAAGCCCACAAGATTTCCATACGTTGACGAAACTAAACAAAATAATATAAATACTCGTACATAAAACAAGAAGATCGAAAACACTATTCTTAATATTATGACCCCGTTATAACCTATTCCCGGTGTACCCCTGGCCTCTTCCAGAGGTATCCTGGACTCCACTTTACCTTACACAACCAAGTAGCCGTGTGCCTTTTCCAGCGCCTCCGGAGAGCATTCGATTTGACCTCCAATCTAAGCTGTCATTCGATTACGTGAGCCTCTTCCCTGAAGTGGCTGCACTCGTCCTTAGTGACCGCTAAACTTGCTAGCCGGCGGAGGTTCCCTAGCTTTTGTCTGGTGAGGACTCACTTACCTCCCCTGATGCGTGCGGAGGGAAGCTTGCTAGACGTGACTGCCTTTGTCGGGGCCTGCCTGGCCCTGTACTCCTTGATCGTGATTGGTCGGGACCCGGTGCGGGGTTGTTCGACAGTGCCTGTTCTAGGCAAGATGGGGAGGTAGTGGCCGATGTACAAACTCTACTGATGGGCGTGTCACGGGATACTTTACGGAGAAGGGCGCCCTGTGCACCGGGGTAGCTGTGCGCTTGTCACCATCGTGCATACTGTGCGTGGAGTGATTGGGGCGCGTTTCGGTGGCTTCGTGGGCGTGCGTACAACTTGAGACCTTATGAGCCAGTACGTGTCCTCGGCTCAATGCCTAATGACACTGACGCGTATAAAAACTCGTAGGAAATAACTGCACTATGTCTCCGTTTCAATACCTAGTGACACTGACGTGTATGACAGACTCGTAGGATTAATTGCACTGTGTCCCCGGCTTAATGCCCAGTGGTAACGACGTGTATAAAAAGCTCGTAGAAATGCCTGCATTGGACGCAGAAAAATACTGGAAATGGCTGATTTCTCCTCTATCACAAATCGTTGCTTTTATTGGGTAAAAAAGCCGACGCTGCGTTGACCTCAATCTAATTATTTCATAAGGTTTGCAAAGCCTGCTGAACGAACTCCCAATTTAGTACAGTAAATTGTTGTGGGATCCGCATGCTGAACAAAAACTCAATTCCATAAGTTCAACCAACGCACGTCCAACACCTCAATACTTTTTTCTGCACAATATGCATCTGCACTATTTTCCTCATAAAATCATATCAGTATTTCAATTGTTTACTACGACCGGAGATCCCAACATTTGTTGTTATAAAATTCGATCGGGAGATTCCACCTTACTTGCATTGTTTATTTTTTAAATCGTAACGACACATATTGATAATACGCGCTTGTATGTTTCGTATGTCATTTCCATACGGTGTGTTTTAATTTATTTCATTTTTTGTCGTTTGCTTGTTGGGTTGGTGCACCCTTTCTGCTAGATGTTATTTTTCTGAGTCAAGTGATTTGTTTTGGCTTTTGTGTGTAATATTTGATATTTTGTTTAGTCACGCAGTATTTTCTTACATGTGTTTTCTGCTAAATATGATTTTAATTAGTCCAGTGGTTTGTTTTGGTTTTATGCGTAATGTTTTATATTTTGTTTAGTCAAGCGGTATGTTGTTACATGTGAAAATTTTGCTTCCAGGCAGGGCATGGCGACGAGTTCCTAACAACCTTCAATCAAAACACTTCATTCCAAGTACTTGGAATGGGATCCTTTGTTAATTGCTTAGCATATCAAGCCGAATCCAACGTTGCCGGGTAATTAGCAAGAGACCTAAAATTTGCACTTGGATGGAGATGGATTGGCGAAAATTTTTCATTTTTTGGGGATTTCCAGGCAGTTGGTTTTTGGTTGCCTTTGGATGATATAGGAATAATTTTTTTGTTTTAAATAGGAGAGTTAGTTTTTGAATGCCTTTAGACCAAGTAGAAATTATTTCTTCGTTTTGAATACGCAAGTTGGTTTTCGGGTTTAGAGGGTGTAGGAATATTTTTTTTTGTTCCGAATACGCTAGTTGGTTTCTGGATGCCTTCAAAAGATAAGATTAAAGCAAATACGGCAGTGGATTTCGGGACCGCGAAGTGACTTGTGAGCGTAAAACGGAATTGTCAATATCAAAACAGGAAAACAAAGGTGCGAGCGGATTGTTTTTGAAAAAAATAGTGTGAAAACAGTGGTGATTGTAAGCCAGGAGGATCACACACAAACAGGGGAGTAATATAATGTTTTTCCTTTATTGTCATTTGTTTTATTGGCATAGTGAGGGAACAAGAAAAAAACTGAAATTGTCTTCATCATGCATCTACTAAATAATATCGGTTTATCTCTCCAATGAGTCCTCCGCATCCCCTAGTGTATCCACACTCTTTCAACCCTCCGGCAAAGTCCGAACACAGGCAGAATACCGAGCCATAAATCTTCGGTAACAGGTAGGTAAGTAAGTACTGACGCGAGGATTGGCTCGAATATAAACATGTGCTTTGATGAAAGATTTCAGGATTACCATATCTAAAAAAATCAATGAATTTGCAGAAAAAGAAATTCGGTTCATGCAATCTTTTAGTTTTTTAGTACGATCTGGCAGTACTCCTATGTTCTGAAACGCGTAAAAGAGCACGTGCGTCGGAAATTTTATTTGCTTTTTGCTTTGTTTCATGAACGTGCCATGCCTGGGCTTAGCTGTTGTGCCCCGGATCAGCTGACGTGCCCCTGGGAAAATTCAAGAAGTGTGCAACACAGGGTAAATTAAAGGTGTGGGTACTAGGTGAATGTACTATGTGGCCAAGCGCGCGCGGTGACCTTCCCCTTATGAGCCTAAAAGTTACATTCCATTCCCACAAATCTTCCCATTCCCACAAATCTTCATTATATTCACTGTAACCTAAATTCTTTAAGATACAATTTCACTTCAATTTAAATTTTCTATCCCCACAGACAGAATTCTTACGAATTCCGTCAGCATTTCTGCCACGAGCACTTTATTCGAAATTAGAACTTACTTGCTCAGGTGTCATTGCCCACCTTTTCGGTGCACTGTTGCAACAATTAGAATTGTGCAACAGATAGCAAATTCATAATATAAAAGCGGCAACTACATTCAATTCGGGTTGGTTTTTATCAAAGTTTTGTGATTCGTGAGGCACGGTTAAGCCTCCTTAACCTACCCACCTAATGTCAGGCTGCATTAGGGTACTCATATACGCCTTACGCGCACAATATATTAATTAATTGAAAAAAGTGTTCAATCATTTTACCGTTAAATAAATAGGTGTGAAAAGTGAACAAGTACTTTTTTCCACCTATCGGTAACCGGCAAGTTAATTGGTGCAGCCGTTGTGGAATGCGCTGCGGAAAAACCGTGATTCTCTCAAGAATTTCTTAAAGCGTATCGAACCTCGCGACCGCGAAAGTCTACTATGAAATCCCGAAGAGGAGGAAATAAATAATTAAACATACGCATCGTCGCGAAAGAACTCTGCCCGTATCGATAAACGAAAACCCCGTACACGCTAGCAAAGGTGCAAAGTGGTACGTAAAGTGATTATTAAAGACTGGATGCAAAAGTGCGTGCTAAATTCTACCCTGGAAATCCTTAAGAAAGGATATAAAATTTTTGTCAGTGCGTGCAAAACTCGACCCTAGATAATCCTGAAGATAGGATATTATTTATAGTGTCCCTGAAGTGGTGCAAATAAACATAAAATTATGATCAGTGAATCCCATAAAACCAACAATTTTAAAAGAAAGGTGATAAAATAGCGAAACGGAAAAAATAAATAGTGAAAAATAGCTTAAATGCAGCGAACCCTTTTTCCCTACAAAAATCGAAAATAGAGTGGAAAGAAAAACAGGCATAGAAAAAATTGAAAAAAGGAAACACAGTGAAAAGGAAAATATTAAGAACAGTGAAGTGCAAAATTTTCCAACAAACGAGAAGTGAAAAATGCAAGTGGTAACCCGAAGATTTGGATCTCGATTTTTTCAAGGAAGCTTTGTTCCAGCAGCCGCAAGTATTTTTATGACCAACTTTCCACATATATATGCATATTTTAAAGAATTTTTTTATCGATATTTTTATTCATATATATATATATATATATATATATATATATATATATATATATATATATATATATATATATATATATATATATATATATATATATATATATATATATATATATATATATATATATTCACTCATACATTATATTCACTAAAATATTGAAAAGTTTCAAAACCAATTTATGTAAGGGTGGTTTGGATTTGGTTATCTGACTTTTCTTTTTCTTGATTTTTCCCCCTATACCAAGTTCAAAATGGCAAATGCTCAAGCAGCCCCCGCAATTCAGTTGAACCCCCTCAAATATCTCTCTAGCCTCCCTGAATTTGATGGTAGACCCGAAAACTTACAAAATTTTATAAATCTGATCGATCGTTAAACTCTGTACTTTTGGGATTTAATGAAACGTCGCAGCTTCTATTTGGTGACCTAATTAAAAGTAAGCTTAAAGGGAAAGCTAAAGAAACCATCGAAATAAACTGCCATGCTCTCCTTTGGGCAAATATTAAGGAAGTCTTACAGAATAATTTCGGTGATCGTCTAAACGTTGACGAACTTTATGACGAATTGCGAGGAGTTACTTTCAAAATTCTATTCTATAATGAAATTGAAAGCAAGCTAAGAAGGCCTAATAATGGTGCGAGAAATGAGTTAAACGAATGTGCTCGAAATAATAAAAGGACAGCTCTTAACCTATTCAAAAACAAACTCCCCGAGCCCATGAAAACGATCCTTTTCTGTAGAAATCGAGACACATTGGAGTCCGCAATGGATATATTGTTGACGGCAGGCTATGCTTATTATGGTTCAAATGGACGAATTTATCAGCCGAACGCAAATCACTCAAAAGAACAGAACAATAACAACCAAAATAGATCAAACAATCATAATAATAATCAAATAATAACAATAATAATATATCGAATAATAAAAGCGACAATAATAATAATCAAAATAACAGAAATTTCAACAATAACCACAATAATAATAGATTCAATAATAAACAAAACAATAATAACAGTAACTGTCAGGATAATAACAATAACTATAATAATAACAATAATAACCAGAACAATAACAGGCCTCATAACAATGCTAATAATTATAGCAATAGTAACAATAATGGCAAAAATAACAGGTTCAATAACAATAATAACAGAAATAATAATAGCAACAATAATAGAAACCACAATTATTTAAATGGAGATCAAAACCACTACAACCATCAGTTTGGATTCCCAAATAACCCCCGATATTATGAACGACAACCGACCCCAGAGCCTATGGATATTAACACTAACAAAACTGTCGAAAATTTTCCTCCACAGGCCTCGGACGAAGACTACCTTTTATAATTATTAAAACAAAAAGAAGACCCCTTAAATTCATTTTAGATACAGGTGCCACTCATTCTATCATAAACCCTAGGATCTGCCACCCCAAATGGAAAGTTGATACACCCCCATCAACTTGAAAACTCTCCAACACACAATTGACGTACATGAAAAGGTTAAAATCCCCCTCTTCGAAGAACTAGGAGACAAAACTCAACTTATAGAATTTTATGTCTGTAAATTCTACGATTTATATGATGGAATCCTTGGTAATAACGTGTTACGTCAATTAAATATAATAATAGATTACAAAGATCAAATTTTACACTCTGGTGATAAAAAGGTCCCCGTTCTCTTTGAAACAGACGAATAGAACCAATATTGTCTTTTCAATAAAGCAGAATTCTATGAAGTTTCCGTGCCCATAGAACAAGAAAGCGGTTTAGTACATTACTCGGGCAATACCTCCAAAGATTCGAAGGTCCACCTCGAGGGAGGCGTTTACAATGCAAAAGACTTTCGGATGTCCGCTTCAGTTAAGGTACTAGGCGGCAGTCCCAACAGAGTTAAATTCGGTATCCAAAAAACAACCCCTGTTACCATTGAAAGTTTCAATATTATTGAAAATAAATCAAAAACGTACCTATCTGTTCTAAATCAAATTACGATGGATCATCTTAATCAAGAAGAACGTCAAAAACTAACTCCTGTAATAAAGAAACTTTCCGATATTTTTTATAACGAGGACTCAGACCTCTCATTTACGAATGCAATTAAACACGAAATTCGCATTGAAAATAATATTCCAATAGTGGCCAAAACATACAGGTACATTCATAAGGATGAGGTATAGAGACAAATTGAAGAGATACTTGAGAAGAAAATCATAAGACCAAGCAATTCCCCTCATTCGGCACCAGTTTGGATCGTGCCAAAGAAACAAGATGCGAGTGAGAAACAAAAATGGAGACTCATCATCGATTATAGGAAGCTCAATGAAGTACCCCATTCCCAACATAGATGAAATTTTGGATAGACTCGGGCGAAGCCAATATTTTACGACGCTAGATTTAGCAAAAGGCTTCTACCAAATCGAAATTATGGATAAAGATATCCACAAAACTTCGTTCAGCGTTGAAGATGGACATTATGAATTCCTGCATATGCGACATTCCAACGCCTTATGAACAATATGCTTAGTTTACTTAAACGATGCCATTATATTTTCAACATCCTTTCAGGAGCATCTTGACTCAATAAACAAAATTTTCAATAGGTTCAGAGAAACTAATCTGAAAGTCCAATTTGACGAATCAGAATTTTCTAAGCGTGAGACTGCCTTTCTAGGATACATCGTCACTAGAGATGGAATCAAACTAAACCCCGAAAAGATTGAGTGTGTTCAAAAATTTCCTATTCCCAAAACACCCAAACAAATCAAACAATTTCTTGGTCTCGCTGGATACTACCGGAAATTTAGAAAGGACTACTCTCGTATTATAAAACCCATGACAAGATTTCTGAAAAAAGATGCTAAACTGGACATAGACAACCCCGAGTATATTAAAGCCTTCGGAAAAATAAAAACTCTCCTAACCAACGAACCCATCCTTGCTTACTCTGACTTCAATAAAACATTCACACTCACCACTGATGCTAGCAACTACACCTTGGGTGCCGTACTTTCACAGGAAGGATGACCAATAAGTTATGTTAGCTGTACGTTGAACGAACATGAAATCAATTAGAGCACCAGAGAAAAGAAATGCTACGCAATAGTATGGGCAACGAAATACTTCCGACCGTACCTCTTCGGAAGAAAATTTATTGTAGAGACAGATCATAAACCACTGACATGGCTTTTCTCAATTAAAGAGCCTAACTCGAAACTCGTTAGATGGAGGCTCAGACTCTCAGAATTCGACTTTACTATCAAGTATGAAAAAGGAGCAAAGAATATAAACGCTGATATCCTCTCAAGGATTCCCAAGCCCGAAATAAACCTAAGCAAAAGTCCCGAAACTATCTCTACTAGCAAATCTTGCATTGACTCGTTCAAGATCCAAATTATCATAAAAAAAACTAATTCAGGGTCCTTAAGAATCAAGAAACAAAAGATTTTTAATTAAAACAGAACAATCATAAATACCAAACAATTAGATAGTCAAGACGCGATTACTTTATTAAAGAATCATTTCAATCCAAACGGATTAAATGCTGTACTTATTCAAGATGAAGAATTTTTCCAAATAATCCATTCTGCTTTCAATACCAACTTCATAACTAACGGCCAGTTCAGGATAATTAGATGCAACATTATTTTAGAAGACATAATGGACGAGGAAGAATTAGCAAAGATCATAGAAGAGGAACATTTGAGAAATAACCATCGAGGAATAGAGGAAGTTTCAAAGGGAATAAAGTTAAAATACTATTCTCCCAAATTAGTAGATAGAGTTACAAGCTTTATCAATAACTGCGAGATCTGCAACTGTGAAAAGTACGTTCGGAACCCTCCAAAGCCATTGTTCAAGATAACCGAAACTCTAGAAAGACCAGGAGAAATAATCCATGTTGATGTCTTCTATACTCTCGAAAAACTACTATTCTTAACGATAATAGATAAATTTTCGAAACATGCCTGTGCAATCAAGATTCTCGGAAGAACATGGAAAGAGTTCAGAAGAGCACTTGCCTACTACTTTAGCCAGTTCGGCACTGTTGAGAAACTGATTGTTGACAACGAATTAAGATTCAAAGCAATCCCTTTTAAAGATTACCTTTCAAATGAAAACGTGGAAGTCCACTACACTTCCAGTAGCAATCATACTTCTAATGCAGATATAGAAAGGTTGCACAACACTGTCAATGAGCAAATCCGCCTCCTTAAGCATGATGATATCAATAACCAATGTACCGTAGAGGAAAAAATCTCCAAAATAACCTCCTTCTACAATAACACTATCCATTCCACTGCAAATTGTGAATGGCGAAATTCACCAAGCCGAATATAACTCTATCCATGAACTTCTATCACAAAAGAAACTGAAAACAATTAGCAAACTAAACCAAAACCGAAAAGACAACGACCTTGAGACAGGACCAAATTTTATCAAACAAACCAGAGGAGGAAAAAACCATTCGAAATTCAGAAAGATTAATGCAGAAAAAATTAGTCGATTCAGAAAACCAAAACAAATACTTCCAAAAAGGAAAACAAAGACGTAAATAACCCTACAATTAAAGCCAAAACTAAACAGAAAACTAGGATACGCCCCTCAACTTCCCAAGCCCCTCTCATTCTTTCAGGAAAATGAGCCTGCTCTTGATGATAACCCTTTGGACGGCAATAACAGCTCAGACAATAGACATCCAGGACCTCAACCTAAACAGCGGTTATGTTTCAATTAAAACTGGAGATGTAAAACTTATAAACTTCTATACTAACGTCCTGCATACAATCAATACAACTGAATACAGGCAAACACTAGAACTGATTTGACAGAATATCAACACTCTATCAGCTTCAACATCCGACTCAAAAACAATCCTGGAAACAATCGATTAAAACTTTGAACTTTTAGAATCCAAAATAAATACTCTCATTCCTCATCGACGCCAAAGAGGTGGACTAATAAACATTCTTGGAAAAGGACTGAAATACGTGGCAGGAACAATGGACGACAGAACAGATATTGAAACTACTATAAAAGAAATCTCTAACAACGAAAACCAACTAAATGATAGAAGAGATAAAACCTTAGTAACTAAAAATCCTCTCATCTCAAATAAATAACATAACCAAACACATCAGCTCACAGCAAATCATAATAAAAAATCACCTAAATAAGTTCAGGGATTTGAACCATAATAGCATAGCCTCTCTTAGAGATGAAGTAAACTTTCTACAGCACATACATCAAATTGAGAACGATATTTTCCTATTGAGAAATCATGTAACAGATATAGAACAAACGATTTAACAAGTAAATTGGGATTCATTAGTAAAAATATACTTACCAGCACAGAACTAGACTTCATTTGTGATTTCGATCAGTATTCAAATATTAAGCCAGCTCTTCAAACGGTAATATTATATCAATAATTATGGTGATACCTAATTTTTCGGAAGAAATTTTCACAAAAATCTCTATCGAATCAATCCCAACCATCCAAAATAAATCATTGTCTACAAATTTTAATTCAATTCTAGTAAGTCCCAAGCATAACGTTTATGACTCAAATGTAAAGAAAGGATTAAGAAATAATTTGGAACAAATCAATGATGAATGTATAAAAAGTATCAGAGAACCCAGAGAATCTCATTGTAATATGCAAACTTTTGTCAGACAAGGAATTAAGCAAATTATAACTAATATTGTAATATTTCAACATTTTTATGAAATAATACAGCAAAATTTCAATAACAATAACGTAATTATCCATGGAACATTTATGATCAAGCTTTTAAATCGTAAAATCAAAGCATTAAACAGAACCTATTTTAACTTTTATATCATAACAAACGACAAAATTGTACTACAAAAATTTATTAAATCAATTAAAGAAAATTTTACCATTGCTGAAATAAAAATCGAAGAATTATATTTTAACCAAATTAATAACGCGAAATTTATCGACGATATTTTATTAAAAACTCATACATTTAATGTAATAAGCCCGGATTCAGATATCATAATTATTGTAATAATTATTATTATTATTTTATTGTATGTGTACGTAAAACGTAGATATCGAAAATTAATAATTTCGTCGGAGCCTCAATCCAACGGTGGGGGAGTTACATTCCATTCCCACAAATCTTCCCATTCCCACAAATCTTCATTATATTCACTGTAACCTAAATTCCTTAAGATGCAATTTCACTTCAATTTAAATTTTCTATTCCCACAGACAGAATTCTTACGAATTCCGTCAGCATTTCTGCCACGACCACTTTATTCGAAATTAGAAGTTACTTGTTCAGGTGTCATTGCTCACCTTTTTGGTGCACTGTTGCAACAATTAGAACTGTGCAACAGATAGCAAATTCATAATATAAAAGCGGCAACGACATTCAATTCGGGTTGGTTTTTATCAAAGTTTCGTGCTTTTAAATTATGTCGGATGCTTCAACGAACTAGCTAACCAAAAATATAAAAAAATTATTATTTCCCTTTTTTATCCGTTGTAACTATTTATTTGCCCATACGCCGACGTTTCGAAGCACACACTTGCTTCTTCATCAGTGGTACAATAACTAATCTTATATTTTCCTTAAAGCTACTCATATACCTACTACTTTTACAATTTTACCCCTTACCCTAATTACTTCCTTAATTGGTTATTACGGCTAATTACTCTCATAAGGGGTGAGAAATTATTACCTAGATCGGTGTTTAACAGTATCTCCTGTGGTTGTCTTGCTATCACCAGGCTTTCGTAGGCGTCCAATTTATATGTCGATTTGAGTTCTTTGATTAACTCAATAATCTCGTCGCTCATGCTGTGCTTCTGCTCTACAATATGTCTTGCTATCGATGATTTAATTGTACTGCTGCTTTTCTCGTGCCTGACTGCCGCTTCCGCCTCCTAAATATGTTCCTTAAATCTTGTTTTGATTAATCGCTTTGTCTCGCCGATACAAACGTGTGAGCACTGAGTACAGCTTATTCGGTAAATTCCGCTGACTTCCTCCTTCGTTTTCTTGTCCTTAGCTGATTCTAACATCGCCTTCAGTTGATGGTTTCTGTTTTGTGTGACGACCTGAATATCATGCGCTTTAAATAATTTTTTAACTTTATTCGTTAAGTTAGAGTATGGTACCGAGATTCTACGGATTTGTTCAAGCTGTTCATTTTGTGTGTACAACGTTGTTAGTTTGTCCTGCCTTTGCCGCTTCATTTTTTTTTGCGAATTAAATGATCCACTATTATAGCTGGGAATCCATTTATTTTTGCTGTCTTAACAATGTAGTCACGTTCTTTTTTGAATTCTTCACTACTCAACGGTGTTTTTATCAACCTATGTACCATCGAATGATAGGCTGCCATTCTATGCTGATATGCGTGGTTAGAATCACTGGTGATCGTGCGCTGCGTGCTTGAAGGTTTCCTGTAGATGCCAAATTCTAGGTGTTAATTATTGCGAATAATTTTGAGGTCCAGGAAATTCAATACATTGTTTACCTCTTCTTCCATCGTGAAACGTATGTATTGGTGAATGTTGTTGGTTTTCTCCAACGTTACTTTAGCTTCGTCCTTTTTCACCACGGCCAAGACATTGTCAACGTATCGCCACTATATTCGAGCAGTTATTTGGAGATTGTCCATTTTTTCCTCAAATTTGGCCATGAATACTTCAGCTATTACCGGAGAAAGGGGGTTTCCCATCACAGTCCCGTCTTTTGTTTAAAAAAACTTACATCTGAAGGTAAAGTTATTTTCCCTCATACATAATGCTGCTAATTTTACATATTGGCTAGTTGTTTTTTTGGATACATGATCTGCATTGCCATCTTGTAACCAATATTCGAAAAAACATAGTGCCTCTATGACAGGGATACTTGGAAATAGTGCCTTAACATCAAAGGAAACCAACATCTCGTCTTCTTGGATGTGTAGACCTTTGATTTTTTTTACTAAATCATGTGTATTATGTACTGATTGCCTACTCAGTTCCTTACCAATGTTGCCGATTTCAGCAACCAACCATTTCGCAATGTTATTTGTTGGGGAATTCGTGTCCGCTATAATTTCTCTCATCTCGTTTCCATTTTTGTGGATTTTAGGTTGACATCTAATACGTGGCAGCGAGGGATTAGGCATCTTCAACTGGTTGATATTCAGGAACGTTGAGCTAGCTTCCTTCGGCGCTTTTTCCACCTATTTAATTGAATCTGGTAGTGGGTCTTTGCGAATTTCGACGAAGTTTCCTGTTGCCAGTTTCTCCATAGTGCGGTTGTCATACTCCGTCTTATCAATAATAACGACTTTATTTCCTTTATCGGCTTTGAGGTACAATACCGGCTTCTTCTTCAGTTCGTTAATCGTTTGTTCATCGTTGGACAATCTACTGTTCATTGATGTACTCAAATCGTTTTGAATACCATTACGAATGTTTTCTTTTTCGCCTGGGCTGAAGTTACGCATAGCTGTTTCGATGTCTACGACTGGATCGCCCGCAGGAAAGGTTTCTCTGATAGCAAAGTTTAATCCTTTATTCAATAGTTCCATTTCAGCTGTTGAAAAACTTGTACTCGACTTATTAATGACAAAGTCCGGTATTAATTCCACTTTTGGTATGATATTTGCTTGATTGCTTATGATACTCATCTTTGCCTCAATTAACGCTGCCACTTTTCGTTCATGTATTTCTCGTTTACGTTTTTGCTCACATTCCACAGCTCGTGCAATTTTCAAAATCATTACATTCAAATCTCCCTTATTGGCTGCCTGTCTTAGCTTAAGATGTGCGTTGTATGCTTTCAATGTGAACTCCGCCAATTTTTCGTATAGGTTTTTAATACTTAGTTTAATTAAATTCTTCTCGATTAACTTTTTCTGTTGTTCCATCCCTGGTAACCCAAATTTGATACTAACTTTGTGTGATACCGGGGTTATTCTTTCTTTTAAGCAAATTTTCAAGAATTTTATATCTTCACTGATTCGCGCCATTTTTATCTTCAAGTTTATTAATTGATAAAATACCGACTTCGACTTGGTTGCCATTACAAACTATTAAATTATGTCGGATGCTTCAACGAACTAGCTAACCAAAAATATAAAAAAATTATTATTTCCCTTTTTTATTCGTTGTAACTATTTATTTGCCGATACGCCGACGTTTCGAAGCACACACTTGCTTCTTCATCAGTGGTGCAATAACTACTCTTATATTTTCCTTAAAGCTACTTATATACCTACTACTTTTACAATTTTACCCCTTACCCTAATTACTTCCTTAATTGGTTATTACGGCTAATTACTCTCACAAGGGGTGAGAAATTATTACCTAGAGTTTTGTGATTCGCGAAGCACGGTTAAGCCTCCTTAACCTACCCACCTAATGTGGGGGCGCATTAGGGTGCTCATTTACGCCTTACACGCACAATATGATCTTTATTTCGCGCCTAAGGTACCATACAACTGCGGAATACCTAAAAAACTACGTTTGTAAAAAGCCAGCTGTTAAAGTTATTAGTTGCTAAAAATTAACTAAGGACAATCTGGAGGACAGAGTGGTAGCTTCTTTCAAGCTTACAGTGCCCTCAAATTGTGATACTATTTCGAATCCTGAAGCTTGGCCGCCTGGAGTACTTATTAAACCATTCAGCTCAAGAAGAAGGAAGTCCTTTCGTGCACCGGGTAGACCGCAACCTACAAACTAGTATAAGATTTGTAGCTTAACTTCAAATAATCAGTATATTGCCAAAATGTAAGAGAGTTAAGGACCAAGCTCGATAAGCTCTTTTTATCGTTACAACTCAGCGAAGATGTATTTATATGTCTTACGGAAACCTGGTTAAATAGTAACATCTTAAACTCGAAAATCTCCCTTGATTTTGATATGTACCGTTGTGATCGGGACTTGGCCTCTGCAAATAAAGTAGATGAAGGTGGTGTTCTTGTAGCTGTTAGTAATACAGTGCGTAGCTCCCATTGTGCTGATTTTTTCTTTTCCCGTGTTGTGGATTGTGTGATTGTCAAGATCTCCCTTCCTAACAATACATCTTTATTAGTTTCCTCTTTCTACATACCTAGTAACTCTCCTTTGTATGTGTATGAGACATTCTTTGACGAGTTTTCCTCTTATGTCTTATTGCAGCATCCACAATCTTTAATTCTAATATGCGGTGATTTTAATTTGGGAACAGTGCAATGGACGAAGAACCTTCCTTTCTCTGTTTCATCAACCTCGTTTCTATCACTCTGTTCACTATCGCAATTCAATAATATCCCTAATGCTAATGGTCGGGTACTTGACCTTGTTCTTTCTAACTTTCCACTAAACTGTCTATCTGTTTCCACTGCATTAAATCCTCTAGTGAGTATCGATAGTCATCATCCGCCATTATTGCTCGATCTCTCCATTACACCTTTGTCAAGTCGTACGTTTGCTTCTTCGCCAAAATTCAACTTCTTCAAAGCAAACAACGAAGCTTAAGCCTCCGAGCTGAGCTTGATTGACTGGCAGGAGTTTTTTGATAATTTAGAGTGTGAGGAAGCTCTGAATAAGTTTTATAATTACCTCTATGAGTTGATTAAACACTTCACACCTTTACAAGCTCTTCGCAAAGTAAAGCAGAAACCATGGCTAACCAAGCAAGTACTAAGTGCCTTGAATGCTAAAAGTAAGGCACACCGCCGTTCCAAGCGTTGTGGTACTGAAGAATCCAGAGCCCGCTTTTGTAATCTACGTCTTGCAGCAAAAAAAGAACTAAAGACTGCAATGAAAAACTACTTCAGTAGCTTGGAGAGTTCCCTCATGGCGAATAATGCGAAACCATTCTGGTCATACATTAGATCCTTTAAGTCCTCCTCTTCTGTCCCTCCTTCGGTCCGCTGGAATAATATAGTTAGCTTTTCTCCACAGGACATTTCCAACTTGTTCTCTCAGTTCTTCTCGTCAACTTTTATTCCTTCTTCTCATGTCTCTGATCCAGTTCACTCCATTGACATTTCTTCACTTTTCACTGACCATATCGAAGTTGAATCTCTCATTAATTCACTTAATCCTAATATATCACCTGGTCCTGACGGCTTGCCGAATATTTTTGTCAAGTCATTAGCGTCTTCACTTTGTATCCCTCTGGCATTTCTCTTCAACCCCAGTCTACAGACTGGTATTTTCCCTACTTATTTGAAAAGAGCAAACGTTGTTCCTATTCTTAAAAGTGGTGATCCTTCTTCTGTGTCCAATTATTTTCATATTTCCTTAATTTTTTGTTTTCCGAAATTGCTTGAGCGTCTGGTACATAGCCGGCTTTCAGTTTCATTGACTCCTATCTTGTCAAAAGAACAACATCGGTTTCTCAAAGGTCGCTCTACGACCTCAAATTTAATTGAATTCACCGAATTCATTACTAAGGCCCTAGACAATCGATTGCAGGTTGATGTAATCTTCACTGACTTCTCGAAGGCTTTTGACAAGGTGAACCATCAACTTCTCTGTTATAAACTGAAAGCTTTTGGGGTTATCGGCCCTTTCCTACTTGTCTTCTCGTATATGTTGTGTTAGTTACTGTGGATCTACCTCTATTCCATTCTATCCGTCCTCTAGTGTTCCTCAAGGTTCCATTTTAGGTCCCCTCTTATTCCTATTGTTTATAAATGATCTTTCTTCGGTTATCGCTTCCAATTGCCTACTGTATGCCGATGATTTTAAAATCTTTCGAGCTATCAGGTCTGTACAAAATTGTCAATATCTTCAGATGGACCTGATTGCACTAAGTAACTGGTGTTTGTCTAATTACCTCTGTCTTAATGTTGCCAAATGCTATAAAATGACTTTTAATCTAAATCGTTCTCCGCTGACTTTCACCTATATGTTGAATGAAGTCCCACTCGCTGCTGTGAGCTCTGCTAAGGACCTTGGCGTTACTTTTGATCCTAAGCTCAATTTTGATGTACACGTTCTAATCGTGACTACTAGGGCCTCGAAAATATTGGCACTTATTTTCAGGCACGCTCATAAATTTAACAATATATCTACCCCTGGCCGCTTGTTTATCTGTCTTGCCCGTCCTTTCCTCGAATATTGCTCTGTAGTTTGGTCTCCACGACACTCCTACCTCTTCGACTCGTTAGAGAATGTCCAGCGTAAATTTACTCGTGTCTTGTTTTACAAATTCAAAATCCCATATCAACCCTATGACTGCCGTTTATCCTTCCTACGTTTGCCTACTCTGTCATCCCGTCGCATGTATCTAGATCAGTGTTTTCTGTATCAACTCTGCCACAATCAAATTTCATTCACATTGTTTGCAGACCAACGTCTTCGTCAATCATCGCGTTCTTCTCGGGCAAACAATTTTTTCGTGCCACCGTATGCCCGTACAAATTTATATTTTCACTCTCCTATTATACGAATGGTAAGGAATCATAATAAGCTTGAGCTTGGTCCTTTTTCCGACTCATACCTAGTTTTTAAATTGAGGTTAAGAAGCCTGATTCTTAAAACTTAACTGGAGTAAATATTAGACTTCATTTTCTGTTTTTGTGTGCTTTAATTTAATTTTACACGCATATTTATTGTTGTTAGTACCATTGAATTTCTTTTTTATATTAACTTTAACGCTTATTTCTAATTTTCATTAATTTTCTTTTCTGTTTGTTTTGTTCCATTTTGTAATTGGATTATGTTTATCTGTTAATGGAATTTAAATAAATAAATAAATATATTAATTAATTGTAAAAAGTGTTCAATCATTTTACCGTTAAATAAATAGGTGTAAAGAGTGAACAAGTGTTTTTTTTTTCCACCTACCGGTAACTGGCAAGTTAATTCCTAGACACAGATGAGCTCGAGCCGGCTCACAATACCACTAAGGGGTTCGACGTTACTGCTAAATACTTAAATCTGCGACTGCAGTGAATACCGGGGTTCGTAATACTATATGTGTGTATGTTGTGTTTGGTAAAAAAAACAAATAGATGTATGTATATACATAAAACCACATATTTTTGACTGTTGACTGACATTTTTGACATCTCATGTGGACGGTGATTAATAAAGCCGTATCATATACCCACGAAGAAATGACCTGAAAGCCTTCAGTAAGGAAATATCCCTGAAAATATTTGAATTATTAACTCAAATTTTTATTTCCGGTATATTTATAACTCCGAATAAAGGGTACTGTTATAAATAAATCTTCTTAATGTTACAATATATCTTGGCATTAGACAATCAATACAACGAATTGTTCGAAACATTAATTTCCAGCACAAAATTCTTCATCAAATCTGCTTTGTCAAAGTAATCTTCTATTCTTTCCAAGTTAATTGCCGACAATGGCTCCACATTTCAACTTTTGTCGGAAGAAAATAACTTCGAGATATTTTAATCATTACAAAAATGTTTGCCAATTTATTTAATTCCACTAATTTCCTGCAAACTTTGAAGTGAAATAATTTGGCAGCCGCAAACTTTAAAATTTAATTTCAAATTACATTTCGACCATCTGTTGCTTCTCCGAATTCATCATGAACAAGTTTCAGGAGCCATGACGATGAAGATTGGAAGGACAACGCTACGATGGTGATGACGATTAAATAAACATTTTCTGTTTAAACAAAATTTAAGCACTGACTGAGTACCAAGGATTCTCACGACCAGTTGCGGTCATAAATCAGGATGGACTTGATTTAATCCTGGGATTTAATTTTATTATATGGTCAAAGACAAATATTTTGAGTATTTAGGTAAGTGCTTTAGTTAGATTAAATCGAATTGTTTCAATAGCATGTTAAGTTTAGAAGAAATACTCCTTGTAGATACTTATGTAGAGTTTGAGCGCTGGATCAAGTACTTATAAAAAAGGTATATTTGCTGAAAATAAATTCCCTCATTCTCCTTTAATGGAAAAGACGTTTTTCCGGTAAATTGTTTTAGCTAACATTTTTTCAAAGTTTCTTCCCAAAAAAAAGTTTACGGAAAGTTTAATTGTATTGATATTCTTTCTTTATGTTGCATTACTAAATTTTCATTTTTCTTAGAGGCTCTGGTGTTAAAACTTTACCCTTTAATTTCTCAAAACGAACTCCCAGAGATATCCTCCTCAAAATAAGAATACAATGTTGGGAGTAAAGACCGTCTGTCATATTTCACTTTCTTGACGGTGGTAAGTACCGGAATATAAAAGTTCCTAAATAATGTGAAATTGTAGAGATGATCAATAAATTCGTAAAGTACAGCATGACTAGCTAAACAACCAAAGTAAGTAATGCTGTTGCGGTATCATTTTCATGGATCTAGGGATACCCTTTCTACTTCATGTTGCTGGGCGGCAATTGTGCTTTGCAAACATCATCCTTGGGAGAGATTATCGGCTTCTGTTTTCGAATGCAGTACTTCCACCATCTTTTCGACGTTGGCGATGAAATTGCACATTGTCGGTAGCGTTCGGTGGCGATCACAGCAGTGACTATCGAATTCTCGAATTTCTTTATATTTTTCTCCACCGCTCGAAAATCTGAAGCGTCCTTAAGAGTTTCCCACTTTTCCTTTATAGGACGCTCTGGCGTTTGTAACAACGCTATAGGAATCTCGGTCTGGCCCGGACTGTCTATTAATCTGCGTTCTTTGTCTGCCTTCACTTTCAGTGTATTATTCGTCGTTTCTGTCATCGTTGGTACCACTCCCGATGTGCTGTTAACATCGCGACTGAAGCAAGTAGTTACGTCGTCATTATTGTTATTTTTGCAATCTTTTTTTGGGTTTTTTAAAATCTTTTATACGAGTTTTGGTTGCTCCAGTTTTATTGGGTCCCCCTCGGAGCCGCTATCTCCGTTCGTGTGTGTACTTGCCTTTTTGGACCCATGGTTATCTTTGCAAAGCAGGGGGGCAATGCGAATATCGGCACAAGGCCGTATGGGGACAAGGGCTCAGAGCCAGACTAGCACTAATCGGGAGTCCGTCTCAACTGAACCTACATCACCAACCCAAAGGTGCGAACTTTGAACGTACTCCGAGGCCTGCCAAGGTTTTACCGGAACGGCGACGGTATGATAGTTGAATTGGAGTCATTCAAGCACGAGTGTCACCTCGGCGTTACCGCGCAAAATAAGAAGGTCCAAACCATCATATCCACTGCCCAAAGCATGAATTCCAGTTCGTTGCCCAAGGCGTAGTCCAGATCTAGTCAGGGTCGTTACCTGTCATCCCAGGGGGAGCCTCACGGCACCCCCATATCCTCGGGTCCATGGGGGTGGCACTCCCCAAAGAATCCTAGCCTCCAAGAGTTCTCTTGTCGACCAGCGTTCCCCCTGTGGGAATTTTCTCAGGTACGTGGGGGAGGAACTCCCCAAAGAATGCATACGGGTGTTTCAAGCGAGCTGTGTTCTAACTTTGTGGCTTAATTGGGCTTATCGGTAAAACGAGTAGCACCCCTTGCCTAACACCGACGAGCAGAGCATAGCTGGAAACCCCACTTCATGAGAGGCTAAAAACCCCGCTTGATATGGGGTCTAACACCAGGTAATGCAATAAACATCAAAAGATCAGAAAATTAGTGAAATAGGCTATTTTAGTAGCAACGAAAGTGTTGAATATATCTTTCCGGAAACCTTAGAAATGGCTCATATTGGAAGTATTCATACAACTTAAAAAATTTCCTCAAAGAGTGTTTAACTTTCAATGTGGTCGCCAATCAAATTATCATTTGCTTTTTGAACGAAAGGCAGGAGAAGTTTGCCTTTCCCGCTGGTGTTATCCTCAAGCCTTCCAATTCTGTTTTCAACACGCATATAAACATTTTGTTCTCTTTTGGTTTTTACCACGCTTAGCTTCATTTCGGCATTTTGTAATGTCTGGCATTGATTTGTGCAATATTTGCAATGGCTAAGCGTAACGCCTAAATGAAGCTGTCGAGAGGTTATAGATGGGCGTTTGCTAGTAGAATAAAATGAATTAATCATAAATAATTAACAAACGGTTTGTCTGAAAATCTTCACATGTGTTCAACGTTTTGGACTACTCACAAAACACTCTTGAAATCCGTTTTGTCTGTCCATATGTCTGTCCTTCCGTCGGTCTGTATGTCACAGCAGTTTTTCTCTGAAACAATTATAGCTACAAGCACTAAGCCTGATACGTAGATAAAAAAAAAACGAGGCCTATTCGTAGTGGTGGGGCGATTATCAAAACATCGACCAATGAAAATGCTACTTCGCTTTTTAATATAGCAGTGGATGCAATGAAAGAGGAGTATGATGTTGCTGAGACCAGATTGCGACAGCTTAGACTTGTCATCAATGGACTAGAAAAACAATACTAATAATGAATGAATTAAGAAATGAGATCCAGTCATTAAATCCCAATATAGAGGAGCGAGATTCTATGGAACTTGTACATGCTAGGCGGACAAGAAATGGAAGGTGGTTGCACATCATCCAGGTAAATGGGAGCATGTATAAGAGGCTTGCAACTAGATACATTAATATAGATTATGGTTTGTATTTTATAAAGGAGGACTCTAACGTAAGGAGGTGTTATAAGTGTCAAAAATACAATCACAAAACATGAAAATGTGAAGATGAGCTAATATGTGTAAAATGTGGAGGAAAGCATGACCCAAAGGACTGCAAAAGTACGATTGAGAAGTGCTCCAACTGTATTTGTAACAATAAGAATGCTGATCATTCTCATAGAGCTGACTCTGTAGAGTGTCCGGAGTTTCAACGCAGAATATTGATCGCCACGAGGAGCACCGACTACAACTTCGATGATTGCTAATCTTTCTAATCAATCAAGTGGAACAAATTTAACACTCATGTATGCTAATGTAAGAAGCTTAAGACATAAGCTAAGTGATATTCAGATTTACCTGCAGCAAAATCCTGACATAGATATGATTATTCTCAATGAAATTTGGATTTACCCAGAAGAAGGATATAGTGCGGTATTCTCCTGCAGACCTTGAAGAGGTGGTGGTACAGCAATGTACATAAAATATACAATCAATTTCATTACCGAGAGAGTGACGCCTGATAAGTATAACTTTATGATAATTGAAGTATGCCATGCAGGTAAAAAAATAAAATTAGGGACGTCGTACAATCCCAATCGTATGAATGCGCAAGATTTTTGCACAGTACTAGATACATTATTCTCAACTGAAAAAAATTTAATCACAGTAGTGGACACAAACATTGATGTACTAATTGAATCACCAGAAACAAGGATTTATAAGTATACGCTAGAAACGAATGGAACGGTAATCATAAACAACAACCAAATTACTCGCCCAGTGTCAAATACCTGTCTGGATTATATAGTAACCAATGATTTAAAAGTCGCTGAAAGCATGACATACATATTTGAGGACTGGCTGGAACTGGATCACCGTGTGTTAAAAATTGCTATTCAAGACCAAACCCTGAACAAACAGAAGCTGACCTACAAAACGTTCAGATATCTTGACAAGAAGCTCTTTAAATCAAACACACGAGAGTTACTGGAAAAGCGGAAACCAAATAGTATTATTGAACTCAAAAATATCATCGTATCTGCTAAGCAATGCTCTAGAATTGAGAAAAAAATCAGGTGTCAACAACGGACTTGGATAAAAAAAAAAGTAATTGACGCAAGTATTAAAAAAAGGAAGGCATACATGGACTACAGGAAGAACAATGGAAACCAGGCTTTCAAGTTTGTATATATGCAAGCGAAAAAAGAATCGAAACGACTGGTGAAAGGGGCTAAATCCTTATATTTCTCAAGAAGAATGGAAACAGCGGCTAACAACTACCGTGAAATATGGAAAATCATAAATGAGGTAAAGGATAACTCTTCAACCCAGGGTATATCACAAAACTTTCAACTGAATCCTGATGGGCCCTCTAATACATCGTGTCCACGTGAGGCGGCGTACTCATTAAATAACTTTTTTTCAACAATTGGTGGAAGAATCACTAAAGAAATCGTTGCCTGTTCAGCAAGCAATTTAAATACTACAAATATCTCAATAAATTCCATCCTTCACATTCATCAAACAAATAAAAGGGAAGTCTTAAATGTAATCAATGAATTGAAAAAGAATACGGCGCCAGGCATCACGATGAATGAGATCAGTATTATAAAGGAGGACATAGCCCAGATTATGGCAAATTTTATAAACGTGCATATTAGGAATGGGACTTTTCCGGAAGAAGAAAAACTTGCAAAAATAGTTCCTATATTTAATGGTGGTGATCATCTCGACCCGAATAACTATCGCCCGATTGCGCTGCTGACGGGATTTAGTAAGATACTTGTAACAATACTAAACAATCGATTAACATCATTCTTAGTTGAAAACTCTATCATAAACAAACATCACTTTGGTTTTCAAAAGAACAAGAGTACTTTGGATGCCCGACATTCTGTCACACGTTTCATCAATCTAGGACTTGACAGAGGTGATTATGTCATCGCAATTTATGTGGATTTGAAAAAAGCATTTGATACAGTTGATCATGACCTCTTGCTTCGTAAACTTGAATCGTACGGTATTCAGGGTAGTCCTAAGCAGTTGTTTAAGAGTTACTTGGAGGGAAGACCGCAGAGAACTTTAATCACAATGTCCTGAGCGATCATGCACCTATGAAAACAGGAGTTCCCTAAGGCTCAATACTTGGCCCATCTTTGTTCCTGCTATACACAAATAATCTAAATACATGTGAGCTGACGGGATATCACACATTATATGCTGATAACACAGTTCTACTTTATTCAGGACAAGACAAAACTGCCATTGAGAACACTATCAACGAGGATCTAGGAAAATTCCATCAGTGGTTAATTGGAAACAAACTAGAATTGAACACTTCAAAGACAAAATATATTGTTTTTAGGCAAAAAACAAAGGAAACATAGATGTCGAACTAAATATTAACGGCGAAAAATTGCAAAGAGTGCTCGAAATGAAATATCTTGGTCTTATCATAGACCATCGTATGACCTGGTTACAACACATAAACAGCTTAAGGAGGCAATTAGCCACAATAATAGGATTGTTAAGAAGATATGAGGATTTTCCAATGCACATCAAGAAACTTGTTCTAAATGCGTTTGTCCTGGCGAAATTGCATTATGGAGTACTTATTTGGAGTCAATCAGCAAAGCAATATATAAACAGTATATCCAGGCTGCTGACCAAAGCGTATAAAAACATTCTGAAGCTGCCAATGTTTACTCAAACTAGTTTTGTTTACCAATTGGCAAAATCATTAACCTTTAGTCAAATTATTATTATGGAGAAAGCTAAGTTTATCTACAGAAATTTAAAAACTAATGGATCGGAACGAGCGCCATTAATTAAGGTATCACAGATCAACCCATATAATGCGAGGAATGTAGATCCATTCGTAATACCTTTTGCCAGAACGGATCGTCTAAAGAACAATGCAACGAATGATGCTCTGCGTATATATAACAATCTACCAGAGATTGTTAAGGAAGCAAACTCACTTTTGGTATTTAAGAAAAGACTAAGGGAGCATTTAATGAGCACTGATTGAAGCGTGGACCTGTAATCCTGCTTTTATGAGCCCAGTATCTTAGGGCGTTCTTTTTGACCCTATCGGCGAGATACTGAAGTGACAGTTACTTAGAGTTTTTTTTGAATGCGTCGTAATATATTGAATTTTTTTTATCTCTGAGAGCTGATCATGATTTTTTGGACTAGATGTTCATGAAAAGAACTAGTTCACATTATATTGTGTGCTCCCTTATACCGATGTGTTAAACATTGTCTGGGTGGCACAAAGGACTAAGCGACGTAATGTGAATGCAGATCGCATGAGCGTTGTGCGACGAAGAAAGAGCGATGGGGAGAGTGGTAAAAAAACCCTTCTAACCGGTGCTGTCTCACCAACTTGTTTAGCAATCGCAATCATTCTCGAAAAGAATACTTTTTATATGGTTTGAAAATGAGAAAAATTGTCAGAATTGTTCATTTATAACTCCAAATTTTTAAGTAAGACCAACAATAATGCACTAACTATCAGGAACGTAACGCTGTCATGAAATTTATTTCATTCTCTTTAGGTAATTTTAAAGGCTGTTATTTTGTTTTTAAAAGTTATTCACAAGAATATAATTTGACATAATCGAAGAATCTGTTTAAGCTACATGTAACCATAAATAGTGAATAAATGACTTGAAAGGAATAAACTAAAGCCATAGTAAACATCCTGAACATATTCAATATTTCCATTCCACGGGTTAAGCTCCTTTCTCTCTTTCTTACATCATTAGAGTAAATTGCCAGTGGCTATAGGTCATCTATAGAATAACTTATTCACAAAATTTCCATTTACGCTTGCCCAAGTCTGTCCTGGTCGACGCAATGCAAGGACGTTCCAATGATTTACGTTATTGCCATCAAATGGTGCTGAAACATGAAGAAAAATTGTGCAATTTCTCCCCGGGCACCGAACAATCCTAGATAACCAACCTGCAAGCCAAAGAACCGCATGAATATTAATGAGTCAATTTAATCCTTTTGTTCAGCAACAGCAATCATCAGATTGTATCAAAAGATGCGAAATTTTGCCGCGAACCGTTTCCATGCTGGAACCTTTCATTCTAAATGGAACGTTATGAATCGCTCCAAGCCCTCTCTGGCCTTCATGTCTTTCACCAGCCACGAAAAGAGTTATGAGGAGTTCATTCTATCATAAAATCAAGCTATGAAGTGTTTCTGTTTATTTTTCGATTCGGAGCTTTCTTTGTCTTTCTTTAATAGACAAGAGTAAAGTTTTGTGTGGTACATAAGCGAAAATGAAGTGTCAGGAAAAATGAAGATTGATCGCTTGAGAATTTGTAACAATTTGGCTTGCCCTTGATGCTGGCCAATTTATTTTTCATGGTCATAAGCAAACTGGAAACACGTTTGGCATTTTTCCGAGCATATCCTGACAAGCTTGGAGTTCCGAATGGAATTTGCCATTCTAGTGGAAGCATTCAACATCATGTTGTCCGCACTTTTCGGATAGTACACACTCATGTGAGCATTGTTGTTGCTGGGGCTGTAGCTGCTTTGATTTATATCCGCCCTTCATTGGTACGCACCCAGGACATGGTGCACAGGAGTTGACGGTAAAGGTCGAACAAATAATAGTCTCACTACTACCACTGATATCTCCTTGCCACAGAACCCATAAATTTCTCCACCAGCATACGACATGTGGAGTTGGCTGAACATAGTTCCTGTACGAGTTTGTGGAGACTTTTACCGTCCATAGTAGCGGTGAACGTTCTTTTTCCTCTTTTTTGTTTGTTCAGCGTAGGAAGAGAGGTCTACGTTCTACATTTTTTCACAAGGACTGCATACCATTGTGTGTATTGAAATGGAAACCATCCTTCCGCATATTTTCTGACTAAATTTCAAAGGAATTTGCCATCATTCCAATATGTTAGAACGGTTTTGCGGTAAAGTGGCGAAGAATATACCAAATTGTTGGAATGGGGCTTTAATGGTGATTTTAGTTATAGCATGGGCAGATAATCTTTATAAATTTAATTGGTAAGATCACTGAAAGTGTACGAGAACTTCACAACCCAATGCAAATGGCAGTTTTAATTCATTTAAATTTCAGAAATATTGGATCAGGGATAAGCAAATACAACACAATGCATAATAAAGCTAGTGAGCATCACAGAATAAATATAGATCCAAGAAAAGCTGGCTCAACTTGTCTTAAGCTGAAATTTAACAAGTAAAGAAGGTGAATTTATATTGTAAAACTTTAAAGCACATAGTTAATTTAGGTAAAAGGCGAATCTGTCCTTCTGGGTCTTTCTGTTCTATGATACCCATGATAAATAGTATATATTAACGTCCGGTAGTTTGTATGCCATAAATACTAGCAAAATCTCCTAAAGATTCAAAACAGAGTTTTTTCTATCCTTGAAAATTGGTCAATATTAACGTAGTATGGTAGTTCGATAATAAAATGACAAAAAGGATCAGGTGTATAATCTCATCAACACCACTTTTAAAAATATAATAATAAATTAAAGAAAAACTTTCATTCAATAACAGCTGGTGATTCACAAATCAACTACCTAATTTTATAAAGACCACAATCGAGGAGAACTATTCCAGGTTTATTTATTTATTTACTGATTCTATTTAACAGAAAAAAATTCCAATAACAAAATAGATAAAATAAAAGTACAGCAAAATGAATTAAAAAATAGCACAGCACAGAAATAAGTAATAAAACATGCGAAAATTAGGAGAAAATAAATAAGAAAAATTACTGAGGGCTAAGAAGAAGACAGTTAACAAATCTTTTATAAACTAAATACGAAAGGGGGAAGAGCTCAAGCTGAAGGTCATCATGGTTACGAGGTAATCTGAGCATGGGTGAGTGAAAATACACCAAACTACTTGCAAATGGAACATCAAAGATATTTGACGATCTCGCCTCATAGGAACCCAGTGGCGTAGAAGTGGGGGGGGGTTTTGGAGACAAAACTCCCCCCCGAAATATTCGTCAAAGAGAAAATCCTCTCAAATCATTAGTCATTAGGTCATTAGCAGCGCTTGACTGCGCTCAACTGCGCTTGTTTGGACTTCCAAACACGAGAAAAAGGTCTATGTCATTGGAGTGGAGAAAAGAGCGGAAATACACTTTACGCTTTTCTCAACTCTGTACCCTTCAGTATATTATTAAATTTCCAATTTCCAATCTTTATTTTCGTGTTCAGTCATTTGTCATTTTACAGTGTGCGGTATTTGTAGACTGTAATGCTGCATTCACATGCATGCCGTGCAGCTCGACAAGCAGAATGCCACGAGCCGGCGGGCGGGCCTTGACCAGTCAGACATATTTATCATCTCCCAACGGGCAAAATAGTAAGCGCTTCCATAGGAAGCGTACACGAAGTGCTTCGTTGTCCCTTCATTTGTAAGCGGATTCGAAGCCCACAAGCAACCAACTGCTTCAAAAGCGCTTGTAAAGAAGCGACAATGAAGCGCTTTGATGTCACTTTTTTGGAGCGCTTGCAAGTAATCCAAACGTAAGCGCTTACTTCTACGGACATCTAATGCTAAGATGATGATGAACGATCATATGTAGAAGCGCTTCGTTGCCCGTTGGGCTTGTTACTGATGCGATCGAGTGAATGTAAACATGCACACGGGTGCAAGCAAATTCATCCTTTGAAATGTGCCAAAAAACCGACAATCGATAAAGAAAAACTGATCGTAAAAGCCACAGCGCCTACAGATTCGTGCAGTCATCCTCAGTCCCTAAAACGAAAATTTTATTTATACATACCGCGTTTTTATATCACAAGTTTAACTGTGTACGCTGACTAAGTGAAGTTCTACAGAAACTACAGCAACGCTAAGTTCGTAAGTAATACAAAATTTGTCAAATAAACATTTATTTTGGAGACTATTTAAGAATCCAGCTTTGAAACTCATCACTTGTTTTCTTTATTAATGACTTAAAACTCGTGCGATTATATGTACTCTTGGTAACATACGAATGTATTACACTCATCGGTATCTATTTTTCGTATAATTGAATTTGAGTGCGATTGAAAAAAAAAACTGTAAGTACAAATATGTAGTCAAACACAAACCTTGTCGCCCTTGGTTTGCTGAACCTTAAAAAATAACACAGGAACCG
Organism: Odontomyia ornata; assembly: GCA_963969285.1. NCBI lineage: Eukaryota > Metazoa > Arthropoda > Insecta > Diptera > Stratiomyidae > Odontomyia > Odontomyia ornata. The sequence goes on from OZ017739.1 coordinate 384,521,222, forward strand.
TAAAAATGTCAAAAGGGCAACTGGCAAGAAAAATATAGGAAAAAAACAAAACAATATAAAAAACACGAAATCAGAAAAAAAGAAATCAGAAATATGGACGTTACCAAACATATAGATTGGAAGCAAGAAATGAGTTTCACATTCGTATAGTTTCAAGAAAGAGAAATGGGAAATTGTGTAGAGACCGATAAGTTAAAAAAAAGTGTCTGAAAATCAAGTTTAATATCGCTTTTTCATTACATCTCCTCAGCTACGAAAAAATTCATATAGAAAAAAATAATCATAAGACTTTATAAAATTATCGTAAAAAATCGAGTACGTTATTCTCGTGACAAAAATAATATGTGGAAGAAATAATAGAATCTTTATGAAGAAGAAGTCTCTAATTTCTATTGTATTTATTGGTCAGTATAATTATACTATATTAAATATTTATGCACCTATATTGTTGACAATGATTTTCGAATTCCAACATATTCTCTCTTCTTCCATTTTACTGGTCGTTCGCCCTTTTGGCGTTTCTTTGGAGAAAATTTATGAACTAGCTTTTTGTAAGCGATATTTTACACTGCATTTTTGAAATGTTACAATTGTGCTTAGAAATTTTTCTGTTACAAAACTTCTTTATTCAATAAGTATTGTATTTAAGATGGACCACAAAAATTGCAATTAAAGAATGAAATTTTCAAAGCAACTTGTTTCAAAATGTAATACTTAGTGAAATCTGTAGGTTATGTGAGATCCTTTGCCAAAATGGATAAATGGCTAATCAAGCGAACGAAAACTAGCAATGTTCAAGAACATCAAGAAACGCACGAGGAAGAACGCGCCAGCAATGAACAAAAAAGAAAAAGGATTGTTACAAGGGAAAATGTTGAAGATAATGGTAAAAAAGAGTTCTTATTACTTAATGATGAAAATTATTCTCATTTTTCAGCAAGAAAAGTTTGCTGCATAAAAAAAACTGAAAAATTTTTTAAACAAAGTACAATTGTTAAACGTAAAAACCACGTCAATTAACCCATATTCGTTGTATGGTCTCACTACAGAATCGGATCGAGGATCAAGGATCGACGACAACAACGTAGATCTGGACTTGGGTGACGTTAGTATCCACTTCAAGAGAAAACTGACGGATGAAGAAAAGTACCGCATTTTGAAAAATCGCTGGATACCGGAAGATCTTCACGCGTTTCCAGCCAGTGGTCCCAGAAAATTGAAGTTTCAGGCTAAGTGGCTGCAAGAGCTTGCCTGGCTGGTCTACTCAAAGAATTTGATGGGGCGTTTTGTCAATTTTGCATGTTTTTTGCCTCGAAAGAAGTTGGAAAACGAAGACATGCTGCAGTTCAAAATCTTGTGACACAACCACTCCAACGGTGGAAAGATGCTTAGGAACAATTTTGACTCCATCAGGATTTGGAAAATCATAGAAATTCACTTGTCTCGGCGCAAAATTTCATTGACATCAATGAAAAAAGAGCAGTTGATATCGGTTTGCAGTTGAATACTGTAAGAAAAAACGAAATTGAACAAAATCGCGAAATTCTAAAGTCGATTGTGGACACGATAATTTTCATTGGCAGACAAGAAATCGCTGTGAGAGGACACCGTGATGCTGGTCCAATTACATTGCAAACTCTACTTCATAATGATGGAAATTTCAGGTCTCTGTTACGATTTCGTATGAATACTGGCGACGAAGTCTTAATGCGACATTTAGTTAGAAACTAAACATTGAAGAATCGCGTAACGAGTCACACAAGTCCACAAATTCAGAATGAATTAATTGAGATTTGCGGAAACTTAATTACTGAAAAACTTGTATCGAAAATTAACAAAAGTGAATGCTGTACGATTCTCGCAGATGGGACAACCGACATCAGCGGTATAGAACAATATTCATTATGCTTTCGCTACACTGAAAAAACTGATGGGACAGTTATTTTGAGAGAAGATTTTATAAGATTCATTCCCATCAAAGACGCAAGCGGAAGAGGACTTGCATTGTCTTTGTTGGAAGTTTGCAAAGAATTGAAGATCAATTTGAAATTTTTAGTTTCTCAAGGCTACGAATGGGGCAGCTGTGATGAGTGGAGAATGGAATAGTTGTGCCACAGCTGTCATGGAAAAGCATCCTTCTGCACTGTATGTTCATTGCGCAAATCATTCAATGAATTTGGCTGTTGGTGAAGCTTGTTCAGTCCCTTTAATCAGAAACTGCCTTGCATTGATCAAACAAATAATATCATTCCTTAGGCCTTCTGCTAAACGTGAAGCTATCCTGATGGATTCCATTGAAATGCTGGATTGTCCAACAAAACGACAACGCCTTAAGAATATTTGTGAAACAAGATGGACTGAAAGACTCGATGCAGTTATTTGTTTCAAAGAAATGTCTGTCCCAATTTTTTACAGCTTGGAAAAAATTCAAGAATGTAGGAAAGGAGAAAGTGCCAAAAATGCCTTCACCTACTATCAGAGCATCAAAAGTGGCACATTTATTGTTTCCATGGTAGTTATCACTGAAATTTTTTCCATGGCTCACCCACTAAGTATTTATCTTCAAGGTAAAAACGTTGATCTTGCTGCTGCTGTTTCGTCAGCTGACAATCTCATTGAGTTGATGAAAAATATACGAGAGAATGCGGAGTCAGAGTTCGCAAAAATGTTCGCTGCCGCTGAAAAAATCGCAAATGTTTTTGGAGTAAATATCGTAGCGCCTAGAATCGTGCAACGCCAAAAAAACAGAGAAAATCACCAAGCAAATTCGCCAGAAGAATACTTCCGCAAGTCTATGTTTGTGCCGTTTATGGATCATTTCATAAGTTCATTGAATGATAGATTTGTGAAACACAAACGAACCTTGTCCATGATCCAAAACGTGATTCCCAGCAAGTTCATTCAACTTTGCTCCAAGCAAAACAAGAAAGAGAATGAAAAATCTAACCAAAGTGTTCCCGAAATTGTTTCTGAAACTGTCGAGGCAATAATGGACCAATGGCCAAGAGCAGCGTCGTCACTTCGAACAATAATTGAAAAAGAAATACTATTATGGAGGCAACGTTAGAATATCCGTGCACATTCATCGATGCTGTAAATTCCTGCAATGAAGAACTTTTCCCAAACATGTTCAAGTTCCTGAAAATCGGAGCCACATTAGCTGTTTCCATTGCCAGCAACGAAAGAAGTTTTTCGACTTAAAGAAGACTTAAGGATTGGCTAAGAAATGCGAGTGGGGAACAACGGCTGAATGGTTTAGCTCTGTTAAGTATTCATCGTGATATTAACATTACTGCAGAAGAAGTTATTGACAAGTTCGCTCAAAAGCGGAGGATGCTTGATTTGTAGTTTTTTCGTTTCTACATTATTCAAAAGTTGAAATGTGTTAATAAAAAAAACCTACATTCGTATCAAACTTCAGTAATCATCACCTTGACTCCACAGTTAAATAAATCAAAATTCATTTTCAAAAATGTTATTGCATTTCGTTTTCATTTAAAACAATCGCTCCTATCATAAACCTTTCCACCTTCATAATAAATTAATAAACCCACTTTTATTCAATATTGACACCTATTTATTATCAAATTATGAACAGCTTTCCAATTACCTGATTACTTTAAAATAAGGAGTAACAGTATGAAAATTTTACTATTCATTAATAAAATCATGTTAGTAACGCCCACCCCTAAACCAAGAAACTTTTCTCGAAAGCAACTGGAACTTCGATATTTGAATTATTTATTTAACCCCCCCCGAAAAAATTTTCTACTACGCCACTGTAGGAACCTGGTTCACAAGGCGACAATCGAGCAAACCACAGCAAAGCCTGCAAAGGACACATTCATCAAGGTAGATTTGACGCATTTCCAGCGAAGGAATATTCAGGATAGCTAAGCGTGATTCATAAAAAATGTAAGGAATCTGGAATTTCAAGAAGACGATCCTGGAGAATCTTTTTTGTACAGCTTCTAGCGTGAACTTCAAACACTTCAAATGAGGCGACCAAACTAGCGAACAGTACTCAAGGATGGGATGAAACAAACTAGAATATAATTTAACACACGATAAAGGATTGGAAAAAATATAGGAACTTCTTAAGATTAAGCCAGAAATACGAGAGGCTTTAGAAGTAATTTCAGAAATATGAACGTCGAACTTTAATTTAGAGTCCAAAGTGACACCCAAGTCCCTGAAGTGTATCACTGTACATAGGTACGAGTATTTACTTCAACAATGTTGTTTCAATGTTTGTATACGATTCTTTATACTTAGAATGAAAATATTTTGTTTCCTTTACCGTACAATAATTTTGATTTGATTTGTATATACGTATTTCGAAGCTTACTTAGCTTCTTCTTCAGTACAACTAAATTACTTATTCTATATCTACCTATTTATATGCCAAACGTTTACGGATTAGGGCTAATGACATGTTTGAAAAGGATACTACTACAATTATCTGTATCACTGTTCATTCTTAATCCTAGGGGTATTTTATTTATTTCGAGACTTTCAATTACGTCTAGTTTATTGAACTTAGTTACTACTTTTATGACTTCTAGGTCATTAAAATTGATTGTATGTTTATTTTTAATTATATGCTCAGCGACACAGGATTTAAAATTATAATTTTGGGCTATGCCTTTATTTTTCGTTACAAAACAGTTTGCTTCATTACTATGCTCCTTAAACCTAGTATTTACAAGTCTTTTGGTCTGTCCTACATAAATTTTATGGCACACTGGGCACGTTATTTTATAAATCCCGTTAACTTCTTCTATTGTCTTGACATCCTTTTCGCTACCAATCCAGTTTTTCACCCTTGTTATACTACTATTACCACATACCTGAATATTATATTTCGCTAGCTTTTTCCTGATTTCCTCAAATAAATTAGAGCTTGGAATGCTGATTCGCTTGGTAATCGCTATTCGGATCTCTTTCTCCTGCTTGAACAATGTTGATTTTTCATCACGTTGTTTCCGCTTGATCTTTTTGTTAATTATTTGCACTATATCTGTCTTCCTAAAGCCGTTCTTCGTCGCCGTTTCTTCTATATAGCGCTGTTCTTTTTTTAGTTTTCACGTGACATTGGTACACTAATGAGCCTATGTACCATACTATGATAAGCTGCCATTTTTTGGGTGTATGTATGATTCGAGTCGCTTGTTATAGTTCTTTGTGTTGCTGTTGGCTTCCTATACACTGCGAAAGCTAACCGATTTTCTGCACGCTTAATATTGATATCCAGAAGTGGTATAGTTCCATTGATTTCCTTTTCCACCGTGAAGTTTATGTTGTAACTTATCTTATTTATTTCACTTAGTATTTCTTCGATTCGGTCCGTTCGAACTACCGCTATAACGTCGTCAACGTATCGATACCAGACTTTTGGCATTATTCCTTTTCTGGCTACCTCGTTTTCAATGTGATTCATAAACATTTCGGTGAGCATAGGCGATAGTGGGTTTCCCATAGCTACACCCTTCGTGGTTTTATAGTATTTCCCTCGAAATGTACAATAATTTTCACTCATACAGAGCGAGGCGAGATTAACAAGTTGTCTCACTTTTTTCCCCCAATTTGGAGTTGCGTTGAATTTTTTCAGCCATTCCTCATATGCACATATTGCCTGCTTGACTGGAGTGTTCGGAAAAAGTGCAACAACGTCAAATGATACAAGTGAATCCGCATCACTTAACTCCAAGTCTTTGATTTTTTTTAATAAGATCTAAGGAATTTTTTACGGACCTTTTTCCGTAGATGTCACCTAATTTCTTGCTTTCCGCTACTATCCACTTTGCTAGCTTATAGGTTGGAGAGTGACCGTCTACTATTATTTCTCTGGATTGGTTACCCTCCTTGTGGGTCTTAGGCTGAACCCGTATCCTAGGAAGGGCAGGGATTGTCACTTTTAGATTTGGCATATTGTCCAGTATACTTTTCGCTTCTTTAAGAGCTTTATCAACACGTTTAATAGAGTTCGTTATTGGATTCGTACGTAGTGGGAAGAAATTACCTCCATTCAATTTCTCCATCACTAAATCATCGTATTTTGTCTTGTCCATTATGAGAATTTGATTGCTTTCATCCGCTTTAGTTATATATACCTCTTTTTTCTTCAGTTCGCTTAAGATCTTGGCATCGTTTGACTTGATTCTTGATTTGTCGCATTTCTTCATTATTTGGTCTACACTACAATGAATCTCCTCTTTTAAATCAATATCTATTGTTTTAATGCCTGCTTCTAAGTCTATAATTGTATTTGCTAAAGTTTTCGTAGAATGAACTGAAAACTTTAGTCCTTTGTTTAGCAATACCATTCCTTCTTTTGTAAAATTGACAGTCGATCTATTGATTACCATATTGGGGATGTTTTTTACCATTGGTTTTATCGCTTTCGGTTTTCTTAAACGAAGATTGTACAATTTCTTATCGTGGATAGCTCGCTTCCTGTAACTTTCGCATTCGTATGCACGTCGTATCTTAAATACAGTTGGTTCGATATTAGATATTTTCATTCTAAGTACGAGTATTTATTTAGCGTAAATTGAAAGCTAATAGGGCAAGCGTTGCCCGCAGCGGGAATGCCGGTCGACAAGAGCACTCTTGGATGCTAGCATTCTTTGGGGAGTTTCGCCCCCACGTACACGAGGAAATGCCCGCAGGGAGAGTGCCGATTGACAAGAGCACTCTTGGAGGCTAGGATTCTTTGGGGAGTGCCGGCCCCACGGCCCCGAGGATATGGGGGGTGCCGTGAGGTTCCCTCCTGGGATGACAGGTAACGACTCTGACTGGATCTGGACTGCGCTTTGGACAACGAACTGGAATTGATGCTTTGGGCTGGTGGATTTGATGGTTTGGACCTAGTTGCTTTGCACAGTAGCGCCGAGGTGAAACTCATGTGTGAACCGCTCCAATTCAACTATCATACCGTCTCCGTCCCAGTAAAACCTTGGCAGGCCTCGGAGTACGTTCGAAGTTCGCACCATTGGGTTGGTGGTGTATGTTCGGTTGAGACAGACTCCCGATTAGCACTGATCTGGCTCTGAGCACTTGTCCCCATAAGGGCTTGTGTCAACCCTCGCATCGCCTCCCTGCTCTGCAAAGATAACCATGGGACTAAAAAGGTGAGTACGCACATGAACGGAGATAGCGGCTCCAAGGGGGGACCCAACAAAACTGGAGCAAACAAAATCAAAAGACCACAAATACCCACAAAAAGAAACGAAAAATAATAACGACGTCGCAACCAGCGGTTGCAGCCACGATGTTAACAGTACATCGCGAGCGGTACTAACAACAACAAAAATGAAGACTAACACGACGACAGTGAAGACGGACAAAAAACGGAGAATAGCAGACAGTCTGGTTCAGACTGACAATCCTGCGGCGTTCGGGCGCAGGACACTTCAGGTGTTCGAAACGTGGAAGATAACATAAAGCACACCGAAAGTTCGATAGTCACTGCTGTGATCGTTACCGAAGCGACCGATGCAAGGGTCGCAAATCCCGACATTGCAACGAAAAATCCAAAAGCCAACGAGGAGATTACGGCACTAAAAGCAAAGAGTGACCAGGCGCCGCGTGAATGCACCGCCAACGTTGAAAATTCGGAAACGGAACGCGATAACCCCTCCCGAGGGTGGTTGCAAGGTACAATTGCGGCCCAGCGATACAAAGAAGAAAGACTACTTCAAAAAGCGGGAGAGGATTTTGAAAAGAATACAAGCTGCATGCGACTCCCCCCAAAAATCAGCAAAGCAGTATAGTTGCGGTGATGCTTGGATCGGTTGACCAATGGCGTTTGGGTAGTCCTAAGCATAATAGGGACTCACAGTAGTCGGGGCTGCATGTTTGTTTGTCTGACAATTTCTCTCCTCCCGCTGGAAGATGGATCTCCGAGCTTGAAGGAGCCTCACGGCATAGCAAAACGAGACTTAGCCCGAAGTAATGTGTCAAATGGTTCCAGGCTAAGTTCTCAGGTAGACAGGGGAGGTGTTTAGTGAGTAATCCAGTCATCCATGAGCATGGGAGCCCACACACTCAGTGCATAAATGGCATTCACCTCTTCTATGATTCGCTGTTAAATGTCATAAAGTTCTGATTAACTGACATCCCAAGCTTTCATCTCATTTGCATAACTTAAATACGCCAATCTCGTATAGTTTCAAAAGCGCTTTTCCTATGAGAAATCTTAAAATATCCACTCGAGCTAAATAACATTTCATTCACGGCATACAAAACATTGTTGAAGACAAGTCCGTCTACGGCTGTTACCGGTAGAGCATAAAAAAACTTTAATGCGTACTCAAAGCTGTTCACCTTCTCATCCCTACTGAAAGTGTGTTCTTATGTAAAAGCATGTCATATGCAAACAAACGAGTTAAACATGAGCTCTGAGATGAGTTGAGGGATAACGACGACAAATGCCGCCAACTCACCTGAAGACTGTTTTTCTATTATTTTTGTTATCCTTGATACAAACAACTTTTCTTTATGGTTCATTCTTTTTATCATCCTTTTTTGTCAAACCAAACGACGACAACAACGATGAGAAGAACAACACGAAAAGTTCTGTGTTTGTAGTTTTAATATCTAAACATTAGAGCAACACAACAGTCTGAACGCAGGAATAATGTTTTAAATCTTTTCATATAGAGTCAAAGGAATCAACGGCGACGACACGGTTGCGCGACAAGAAGGAATGAAGTTCAGAGAATGTGAAAATAGTCGACAAGTTTTTTCGTTTAATGTCAGCATGCTGTCAAGTTGGTGCTTTGAGAGGACGACGTTGAAATATGAATTCTTCAGTGGAATGACAATTATTTGTTTTCAGGTATGCACTTCGATTCTGATGAAAGAAAAATGCAGAAATTCAATTCATTGCTATAAAGAAATTTGAAACAGCTTTCTATATATGAAACGTTTCATCAAATTTTCAGAATCTTAGAGTTGGCCAAAACTCACAAAAATTCAAATTGCTATCTATATAGTATATTTCAGCAAGTGTAAAAGCTAATAAATAAAGATAATTTGAAAAATTATTATTTATATTTTAGTGAATTAATTAATTTTATTCCCAGAGAAGAACTCATCGAGGTAACGAAAATTCTCTTTCGTGATATTGAACACATCAATAATATCTCTAGGTATGTCATCAATGCCTCGAATTTATAACAATTTTCTATATGACTTGCGCCACATTGCGTAAATTTTAAAGAATTTCAAAGGATCTCAAAATATTCTACTTTAAAACTTCAATTAAAAATTCTACACAAAGCATCGGATACAAGCTGCCAATGATGCTCAGTCCCTTTTCAAAGGAAAACTTTTTGAATAACTTCAGTGGATTAAAAATCCTTATCACCAATGATAAAATATTATATCCAGACGTTGCGCTTTACAGCCCCATTATTATCTTCGGTAAGCGGAAGTTTATGATCCAACTTTTTTCCTTAACTTTGTTGAAAATTCTTCTTTTGATTTTCTTTTAATTTATTTTCACATCCTTTTTCCATTTTCTGACATATATTTATAACCTCCACAGTGAACTTTAATGGGGCTGGAAAACAAATAGAATGGAAAAAAAACCCCAAAGGGATATTTCCGATTAAACTTTTCGAAATCCCATTGCATGCAGTCATCCCCTCGTTAAAATAACTCTAAAACGGATAATCAGCTTATGAGTGAGGTTGCGGATGTGGCACATTCCGCAACCAGAAAAACGTTCTTCACGAGTGCTTAAATGGAATTTGCATAGCAATTGGTGTTTGGCAGGATCACAAGGAATTGTGGACGCGAGCCGTCGATAATGCGCGGCTGAAAATAGAAATCTGTGAAATTCATATTTGCATTCAAATTTCAAGGCATCTGTACGTCTTAATATTTTGCTTGTTGCCACTTCCATCGTCATCTGTCCGGGACCGGCGTTTGGTCCTTTCACAGTCATTTCCAATAATGAATAATTCAGTCGACAGAGGAATGTGATTTGTTTATCAAATTCCCGAAAAGTAATTGCGATTGTGTTTTGGGAGATTTATTCCGATCTGTATTTTGAGCCACGTTAGGAGACAATGGAATTGGATGAATGTTGCCAAACAAATTTTGGTAATTTGAATGCTGAATTGACTTTTAAGCCCAATCGTTTGCGAAAGGATTTATGGAAATGGCTTTGTTCCGCGCTCGTGGATTATAAAGTATAATAGCATCGACGAGGGATTAAAATTTTGCCTTCATAACAACGAATGGAGTGCTCAAATCAAGGCAGCTTAATTTCTATGAATGTTTGTGGATTCGAGGATAGGAAAAGAGTTAGTTGATCACCACCGAGTGAGCGTTAATGGGCTTTTTCAGACGCAGCGTTAAAAGTGAGCGTTAAACAGGTTATATGGGCAAGAAGAGTGAGAGGCATTGAGGGGACCTGATGGTAAAAACAAGCCAACATTTTGTAGGGTGAACGAGCGTAACGCACATACACAAACGCATTTTGTTGATCATTTGGTGGGGGAAATTTATACAAACGCCGGTAATCATTCCGAATTGAACATTCGGTGAAGAAGGTAGTCGTCATGAAACGATTGCCTTTCTTTAATTTGCGTGCAAAAATGATGCGTGGATGTGAGAAGCTACGCGTTATTTAATAAATTTATAAAAGCGGAGGCCATGTTCAATTTCAGGAAACAACACGACGAATATCTCGATTTCAATAAAGTTAAATTGCCTATTGTAAATCCATAGAAAATTAACAGTACGCATAATCTTTATAGAATCGCATTATAATATGCCAGTTGACAACACAACAAGAAAAATATGCGACTTAATAGGATATTCAACTTTGGAATATATTTTTCAGAAAGCGGAAAAACACGGAGGTTCTAATAAATCCAATAGAAGTTTGAATCGACAAACTTCAACAATCAAAAAATACATCTTTCATTCCAGTTTTTGTTACCTCGTGCACAATTCAAGGCTAAAACATCAATTCTCAATCGCTTATCTCTCTGTCTTCGCTTTCATGTTGTCCGCACGACGTTTAACGATCAAATGATCCTTTTAACACATACACTCGCAAGACGTGTATTGTATACAAAATTAGGTTGGCTGAACTATGCAACGTGTAAACGTAAGGGCGTAAGCGCGAAACCTGTTTGGATATGGGTTTTTACCATTCCCGTGTGAAAGAGCCCAATAGTTGATAGTGTATTTATACAATACCAATTGTTATATCAGGTTTTCAAGTTATATCAGGTTTTCAAGGCATTTAGCATTTCAATTCTTTACTTAATTGCAGCAGATAATTCCTAGCTTTGGGCCTAAGTTAAGGTTACTACTACAGGGTTATCCATTTCGTGGTAGGAAAGTATAACCCTGCCATTTGACATCTGTCAAAATTAAATGTCATCCAGAGCGTGTTTTTTTTAGTTGAAGGTCTGCCATTTAGAAATTATTAAATTTTATTATAAAAATGGTGATTCTGCTGTATCAACATTTAGGGCTTTACCAGCCGATTACGGTCAACATAATCAACCTACACAGCAAACAATTTCGAAGACAGTGAGAAAATTTGAAGAGACTGGATCGGTGATTGATATTGCTAGGCCTGTACATTATCGCAACATTCGATCTGCAGAAAATATCGCTGCCGTTGCTCAAAGTGTGGAGGAAGACCCGAATTTGTCGATTCCTTGACGTGCTCAACATTTGGGCTTGTCTTACGGCTCTTTGTGGCGGATTTTGCATTTGGATTTGCATCTCCATCCGTACAAAATCCAACTCACTCAAGAACTTAAGCCTCAAGACCATACACAACGCAGAATGTATGCGAATTGGGTGATTGAACAACAACCCATTGATAACGATTTTGTAGAAATTTCAAGCGATTTTGAAATTTGTTTCGAGAATTTATTTAAAGTTAAATCAATAATGCCAGTGGGACAAAGGCCGAAAAAAGGCTACAGACGAAAAGGGTAAATTGCCAATGTCCGCACTATGATAACGACAAATTTGAACAGCGGGAAGACTAATCGCTGTATTAGCATCACTCCCGATAGCCAAAAGATTTACTGTTGTCGTAAGTATGTACTGGGGTGATGCCAGTACTGAGAGTAGCTTGTACATGATGCAAAATTATATGTATGCGTGTATGTGTATGAGGCTGGAACTATAATAGTATTGCGCGCCGCTGCTTTGTCATGAGAAGACTGAACATCTTCCCCACCATGAAAACTTTGGTTTTCATCCAATTATTCGATAGGCAATGGACATAGCTTCACAATGGCCCGGTTGAAGATTCCCGAAGCTGTACGTACTGTAGCAACTCGAACCTTATCATCTTCGCCGCGTGTCACATCGATAATTCTGGCGAGAGGCCACTTCATAGGTACAAGATTTTCGTCTTTCATTAATACAAGTTGGTTAACCTTGGCATTGCTATTGACTGAGGTCCACTTAGATCGCGACTGCGATAGGTGAAGATAGCCATCGAGTCCAAAAGGATTGCTGGATGAAGAATATTTTTCGAAAGTTGTCCAAGGAATCGAATTTAAGTTGTGTGATGATTGGTTCGGGTAAGCTTGTAATTGGTCATCCAATCAAGAAATGTCCGGGTGTGAGGGCTTCCAAATCAGCTGGATCTGATGACATCTCCGTGATGGGTCGAGAATTAACGATCGTCTCCGCTTAATATTTTGCCTTCTTCACCGCCGCCTCCCACAAGCCACCAAACTGAGGGGAGTGAGGTGGGATGAAACACCATCCAATGCCTTCCAGAAGGCAAGCTTGCTGGACTTGGTCAATATGTGAATAAGTTGAGAAAAGTTTTCTTAACTCTCGCAACTGGTTATTGGCACCGATAAAATTAGTAGCGTTGTCCGAGTATAGCTTGTTGCATTTTCCCCTCCGAGCGAAGAATCGTTTAAGGCATAAAATGAATGCTGCTGTCGATAAATCTGAAACGAACTCAAAATGTACGGCCTTGGTAGCGAAATATATGAAAACCGATAAGTTGCCTTTGATTGGAGATCTTCCTCGTAGTTGAGCTCGCATGAAAAACGGTCCACGAAAATCTACACCGGTAACCGCAAAGGGATGTGATACTTTCAGCCTATCCGATGGGAGGTTTCCCATTATTTGCTGAAAGAAGCGAGGCTTTGCTCAAAAGCATATCGTGCGCTAATGAATAACTCGTTTAGGCTCCGACTTTACGTTGATCAACCAAAACCTTTGCCGAAAAATGTTTACCAAGGTATGGCAGCCAGCATGTGAGTTGTTAACATGCAAGAAGGTTAACAATGCGTTTGTAAAGGGATGCGCTTGCGGAAGAAGCATTTGATGGCGCGCATCAGAGGGTAGATCAGATTTCGTAATACGTCCACCGACTCAAATAACTCCATTTCCATCAAGGAAAGGACGTAGAGGTTAAAATTCGACTTCTCGCATTTACAGATGCACCCTTAAGGAGGTCAGTATAGTCACGATTAAAATATACTCGTTGTATGCAACGAAGGATAAGCGTGACTGCTTCTTCGAACTCTGACACCGTAAGGCTTCGTAACGCAAAGCCAGGTTTCGTTGAACTACGATTAACGTATTCAAATACTTGAAGAGTTTTCCAGTATGAGTTAATATATTTTGTGTCCTTAACTAGGTCTTCCACTGCATAAGACGACAAGACTGTGAAGTTCAGCTTACGATACTCTGGAACATCGATTTGATCTGGAACCTTTCCATGATATGGCCATTGTGATGACTATGCGGATAAAAAGCTTGAACCATGCAGCCATTAGTTGGACCCTTGTAGACTTTCTGATTTAGCGCCTCGCGAGATCAAATCTGCCGGGTTATGCTGCGTTGGAACATAGCGCCATGTAACGGATGTAACAGCTCAAACTTCGGACACACGATTGGCTACAAATGTGGACCATTGGTACAAAGGTGCACTTAGCCAGGGTAACACGATTTGGGAGTCACTTCAACACACGACATCCGTGAGGTCACGGGGGATAATCTTTTTAGCACGTTCTATGAGCTCGCAAAGTATTAGGGCTGCACAGAGCTCTAGACGCGGTATCGTAGTAGTTTTCAATGGAGCTATACGGGATTTCGAACAAAGCAGGTTCGTCGATACTTTCTTATCAGGAGTTTCACTTCGAATATATACACGAGCTCCATAAGCGCGTAGCGAATCCATGGATTTGAAGGCTGGAATTCGACAAACACACATGTCGTGGGATAATAAAGTTGTTGACCTTGGCCATACCCGAGCGAAAAGACTGCCATCTTGTTTGCATCTCGATGGGTAAGCTGTCACCCCAATCAATATTAAGCTTCCACAACTTCTGTAGAAAGAGTTTGGTGGTAACAATCACTGGGCTGAGTAATCCTAATGGATCGAAGAATCGAGCAGTTTCCGACAACACTATTCTTTTGGTCACAGAACTTCGTATTTCTGGCGAGTGATATGTAATCAGAAATTCATCGGCAGTTGGGTTCCACGCTAGGCCAAGAGTTTTGATGAAATCCTTGTCATCTAGTCGAGTCATTACTTCCTTGTTATTTTCATAGATTTTTTCTAGCAACGATTGTTCATTTGATGCCCATTTTTTAAGGGGAAAGCCGCCTGATAGTAGAATATCGGTGACTTCGTTTCTGATCTTTGCAGCTTCATCCAAGTCGTCACTTCCAGTCAATAAGTTATCGACATATGCATCTCGCTTGATAATCAATGCTCCTTCTGGAAACTTACTCCTAGCATCTTCTGCCGCTTGACGAATAGATTTTACTGCGTGATATTGAGCAGACCCAGTGCCATAAGTAACTGTTTTAAATCGATAGAGCTTCACACGATCATGACTTGAATTACGAAAAACTATTAGTTGTAGGTCTCTATAACTGGGATGCACTATGATTTGCCGATACAATTTTTCTATGTCAGCTGATATTACATAAAGATGGGAACGAAATCGAAGTTAGATCGAAAATAGGTTATTTTGAACTGTGGGTCCTACCATTAGAATATCGTTGAAGGATACACCACTGGAGGATTTTGCAGAACCATCAAAGACTACGCGTGATTTAGTGCTGCTGCCATAATTCTTTACAACACAATGATGGGGGAGAACATAATGAGGTTTGTGTAACATACACTGTGAATCAATGACTTCCTTTATATGTCCCAACGATGATTATTGATTCATAAAATCGTAGTAACTGACACGTAGTTCACGGCATTTCTGAAGTTTTCTTTCAAGGCTATAAAATCGTTTTAATGCGATTTCATATGTGTCACCAAGCACTGACGCATCTTGCCTTAAGGGTAATCTCACAACGAACTGACCGTTTGCATCACGAATTTTATTGACACGAAAGTGTTCTTCACAAGCAATCTCCTCAGCTGACCTTTTGTCTATTTCACTATTACAGTGGTCTAGCTCCCAAAACATAGCGAGTTATTGTCGGCACTAATGTTTACACTGAGTGAGTTGTATGAAGTACTGGATGGCCCCAAAACCACCCAGCCAAAAAGAGTTTTCTGCACGATAGGCCGATCAACACTTAAATCAATCTGTCCAACAGCAAGTAATTTGAAGAACAAGGCAGCACCAATCAAAATATCAACTTGCCGAGGTATGTCGAATTGAGGGTCCGCTAGTGGAGTGTTCTTAGGAATATTCCAGTCTGACGTATTGATCCTTTGCAATGGCTGCAATCCGACGAAATTTGGTACGATGAAAAAGTAGAGCAATGAACTGAAATCATTTTGTCGTGATTGCACGGTGGCAACGGTTTTCGAAATACATCGGGATGTCGTCATACAAATTCCACTAATAGCCTCATCAGTTTTTTCTCGTTGTAAACGAAGTTGCTGGGCGAGTCTCTCTGTCATGAAGTGCAACTGGGAACCGCTGTCCAATATCGCTCGGCATTCGATTGAAGCTCCATCAGGTGATTTGACTCTGATAATAGCAGTACCCAAAATAACGTTGTTGGGTTGAGCATCTGCTTCCAGGCGGGACAATTGATGTCTAGATCTCGTTTGACCGATCAGCGACGAATGTTCGCCGGTTGTTGGAGTTTCAGTTTCAGTCGACTGATGAGATCTTTGAGAGATGCCTGAATTCTTTACGTAACCGTGGAGTAGAGTATGATGGCTGCGGTTACATGTACGACACTTGCTCGATAAACAACTTTTCAATGAATGCCCCTTTCGAAGGCAATTGTAACACAAATTCAATTGCTTAGCTCTTTGGTAAATTTGGTCATGTGGCATGCTCTTTAACCCATTGCAGTCGGATAATGTGTGTCCACTGCGTGAACCACAAAAATTGCACATCGCTCTCGTATCACAGTTACTAGCAATGAAACTAGTCCGCTGGGATTTATTGACGATTAAAAGAGGTTTGTTGTTGGATTTTGTTTCTTCTACGAATTCTAGCGCTGAGCATCGTAGATTCAAGAAATCAGTAAACTTTTCCCAAGTTTTCAAAGATGATCACGCAAATCACAAGGGGAAATGAAAACTATGCGATTACTGATAATTGTCAAGCGAAAAACGATGAGCGATAAATGCTTCAGATAATTAATTCCGAGAACGAAAACTGCATTGCGACAATTATCCGGCTCGACGGACCATGTAGAAATTTCAAGCGGTTATGAAATTTGTTTCGAGAATTTATTTAAAGTTAAATTGATAATGCAAGCGGAAGAAAGGCCGAGAAAAAGGCTACAAACAAAAAGGGTAAATTGCCAATGTCCGCACTATGATAACGACAAATTTGAACACCGGGAAGACTAATCGCAGTATTAGCATCACTCCCGATAGCCAAAAGATTTACTGTTGTCGTAAGTATGTACTGGGGTGCTGCCAGTACTGAGACTAGCTTGTACATGATGCAAAATTATATGTATGTGTGTATGTGTATGACGCTGGAACTATAATAGTATTGCGCGCCGCTGCATTGTCATAAGAAGACTAAACAGATTTTTTCAACGAAATTTTCTTTAGTGATGAGGCTCATTTTTCGCTCAGTGGTTACGTGAATATACAGAGTTGCCACATATGGGGCTCTCAAAATCCTCGGGTAATCGCAGAAAGGCCTTTGCATCCGGAAAAAGTGACCGTTTGGTGTGCATTATGGTCTGGTGGTGTTATTGGCCCGTATTTTTTTTGAAAACGATCAAGTGGAAACCATTACAGTCAATTCTGACTGCTATAGACGGATGTTAACCGATTATTTTTGGAGAGAAATTGAAGATTATGATCTGGAAAACATGTGGTTCCAATAGGACGGAGCCACAAGCCACACAGCACAGGCTAATTGAGCACTTTTGCAAGAGAAATTTCCAGGACGCGTAATTTCGAGATTGAGTGATGTCAATTGGACGGCAAGATCCTACGACCTAACACTTTGGATTTCTTTTTATGGGGCTATGCGAAAGATCTTGTTTACGCGAACAATCCTCAAAATCTTGAGCAATTGAAAACCAATATTCGTGAAGTTCTGGCCGAGATATTGCCGGAAATGTGTCAAAAAGTAATTGAAAACTACCTCAAAAGGATTGAGGCCTGTAAGAGGTCCCGTGGAAGACATTTGAATGATGTTGTATTTCACGTATAATGGCAAAGCTCAATCTTAATATTGAATAAAAAGCTTTGGTTCTATCTGAATATTTTATGCATTTTCTTTAGCTTTATTTTTCCAAGCGTAAAATGGATAACCCTATACAATACCTTGAACAAATTTCACCACTTGCTTAACGTTGATTTAAGTTCCAGTTATTTATATCTTCTCCGCGCGAGGCTCCCCATTGGACACGTCCTCAGGAGATGGATAGAGGGTTGCTATAGCTGGCTAGCCAACGGATAGGTGAAAAATAAAATATCACTCGCAAACCAAAAAAACTAACTTGTTCAAATCACTAACAACGGAATACAGGAAACTTCTATTGGAATCTAGAATTTCAGATCATTGAATAGACTAGGGACACTGCAACAATTGCGAAATAAAATAAAGGTATCCTTGCATTGTAAGAAACAAGACGGTACGGTGAAGAAAGATTTGACATGCGAACGCTCAAGGTATTTAAAAGCGGATAATCGCAAGGAAGCTAGAAGTTTCGAGTGGCTTTCATTGTGAATAGCACATTTAACATATGATTTCACTTATCATAAGTTCCACCGGGTGGCGATTCTAATGGGAATTAAGCGTATTACACGCTGAATGCGCTGATTGCATTTGACTGACAGTTCGAAATGTCAGTAATGTTTGTTTACATCGCGACGAGATGTGAAGATTTTGCAGTAATCCTCGGTTTTTTTCTTCTTTCCCTTGAGCCGGCGCTAAGATTTCTAAGCTTTTCATGCCATTGCCGGTAGTGTAACTGCCGTTTATGTGTAACTATCTACCATTTTCCACTAATTTCGGCCGTCGAATCTCTCCGCAATGTCGCGATTTCCTTCAATTCGGTTCGCGTGGTGGGATAAAGTGAGTTTAGTGCGAGTGAGTGAATATTACGCGTCACCACGATGTCGGCAGTCTGTAGGTAAGAAATTTAAGTAAGTATTTTAGTAAGTTTTTCAGCCTTCTCTCGTTTGAGTTCGGCGTAATCGGCGGTACTTTGTTGATGTGCTAAAGTGAATTTGGTTTGCTATTTTTTGTCATTCATGCCTCTGGTTTGGCTGAAATTTTCCACGATTACTTCATTCTGGCTTCACATTGTGAGCTCAACAAACAGCATTCGCCTGAGTCCTTTCCATACTCAAAAACGTTGTTTATATTTGGGTCTGTTTGTAATCCTCCAGATTCGGTCATTTTGTTCGACACTTGAAGCAACCGGTTTAATTTTGCTGCTATATATCAAGTCACAGTGAATTCCTCGTTGGTGGTCTCGCTTCCTGGTGATTGTTGATCGTAGTTAACGGTTAATTCTTCTAGATTTTGAAGTACTCCTTTCACCTCGCCCTTAGCCCTTCCGTTTTCTTGTTGCTGCTTCTTTTAGTTACGTTACGTCTCGTATTCGCACCTTACTCGTCCCATGTTTGCCATTAATGAAGTGCTAAATTCGCAAGCATCTTCCTGCGGTATACCTGTCATTGCTGCCTCGGCAGCATCTCTGCTGGAGCTGCGTGAGTGTGAAGATGTTTAGGGCAGGATCGTTAAGCTTGTGTCCTTGGCTGGGAGCTCAGTGGCTGCGCACTCAGCACTCAGGCTCAAATTTGACTTAGTCGAATTATATACTGCATCGAAATTTTTTGGGAGTCTATGCCGGAACGTAGAGTCAATGAAACCACAGGCAGTATGAAACCTTGATTCGAGGAAGTGATGTAAATGCTCGCAGATTATCGCGCATAACACAAACACCTATTATCACGTTCCGGGAGCAACGATTCAACTTCGGATTTCCTCCCAGCGTTGCATATTATTTGTTTGCGACGTAATTCCGATTGGCTCGCGTTGGTTGCGTTATCCATAATTGTAGCATGTTAATCGGAAGCGACGTAGCTACTTGAGTTTACTTACATAAAGTTACAAACACAAAAATTATTATGTGGGTATCTTTTCGTAATCTAACCAGTAGTCCTTTTAGGAATGAAAATTTAAATTACTTGCTGTTAGTTGGAATCTCATATTCACCCGTAATAGAATATCTGATATTAAAGATACCAATGCAGAAAATTATTTTGTCCCTCTTTGGGGCGACTCCACTATTGATGAGAATGAAGAGAACTTTGCAATCAGTCATAACTGACGAAAGAGTATTTGGAAGTAAAAATTCTTGTCTTTAGCTTTTACTCTATATTTATCGTTTACTCATTGGAAATGACAGAATTTATTACTCCCTTTTGTTTACGACGAGGTAAGTGGCTACAACGATGAAGATGATGAATGGTGATATCGTTGTTGTTGATGATGAATGATGATGTCGTTATTCTCTCATGTATGTTAATTCATGAGAAGCGAGAAGAGCGGCTCAAGCAAATTTCCCCTTTTCTCGAGAGAATTGCCTGCGCCGCTGATATGTGGAATTGGCTGGCAGGCGAAGATTTCTCGTGGTACGAGGGTCCATTTACGCCGTGAAGCGTGCGCTGACGTTTGGGCGTTCTGGGTTGCCACAGTCACTCCCTCCCCAATGACCTTCCCATGCGTCGAAGGGAGTGAAATCATGACTCTCTTCTTGGATGGCGGGAGTGGTTGTTTTGGCAAAATCTGCACTGGATAAGCCGTTTCCGAGGGCAGCAGAGTTGGTGTTGTAGGCGCCTGTGGAGGTATTGAGTATGGCTGCTGTGTGGCTGCATGGGCATCGGCTTGCTCCAAGTAGACTGGTTGGAGTTGTTCACTGGAGAGGGTTTTGGTGACGCTGTTTACTTCTATCACGTAGGTGCTGGCGTTGATCCTTCTGATGACTGATAAAGCGGCTTCTTTACAATATCGATGCGGGAAAACACATACTCACAGATGGCTAGGTCTTTGAAAACGAATGATTTTGGTGAACCGAGTGTCTGGCTGAAGGGACAGGACGAATCGATTTGAAGAGGCGACATAAGTCGGTGACAAAATCTTGTGGGCCGCCAGGTGTTGTTTTTTTTTTTGAGGCATGATGAACTCGCCCGGGATCCGAAACGATGTGCCGAAAACCATTTCTGCAGGAAAGGCTTGAAGGTCCTCCTTGAACATGGTTCGTAAATCTAGCAAGATCGGTGGAAGTGCCTGTAACCATGGTGTCTCCGGAATGCATTTTAATGCTGCTTTGAGGGTGTGGTGCATCCATTCGACCATGCCATTAGCTTAAGGGTGGTATGGAGTGGTGTGAAAGTGGTTGGTACCCAAGATGCTGCCGAGCTTATGCAGGAGGTCAGCTTCAAACTAGCGTCCTTGGTCCGATGTGATCTCCAATTACGGGCAAAGTATTGATATCCAGTGGTCGAATAGTGCCCTGGTGACGATGCTGACTCTGATGTTACGTACTGGCAATGCTTGAGGCCACCATGTATAGCGGTCGATAATAGTGAGGCAATCGACGTGGATGTGATGGAAGCGTCTTGAAATTTCCTAACTCGGCGCGGTTGTGATGGTGAACCTTCAACAGTAGACACGGTATGCATTGCTTGGCCCAACGGGATACATCTTACCGAAGCCTCACCCAGAAGTATTTAAGCACTACGCGCTTGAAAGTGGCACGTCCACTCGGATGCGACAGTTGATGGACGATGTCAAAAGCCCAACGGCGGAGCGCAACTAGCAGGTAAGCCTTAATGGTGCCGTTAAACTACACATAGTACGCTGAGTACCCATCCAAGACCAACTGATGCAGTTTGAGATGGGATTCTGTGTTCTGTGCTTCACTGATGACTTGAGCTGTGATTGTGGCGGGCATCGTGACCATTTCAACATGTAAAAGTGTATCAGTGACAATATTGTCATCTCCTGGTGTGTATTCCACTCACGAATCAAATTGGGCAATGAAGTCCAGTTGTCTGCTTTGGCCGGGTGAGGCTTTATCCGAGCGTTGCGTTAGAGCAAATATAATTGGCCAGGGATCAGTATGGATGATAAAGTGTCTTCCTTCCAAGACGCGCTGAAAGAACTTGATAGCAGCAGAGATCGCACAGAGCTCGCGGTCGTAGGTTGAGTAGCGTTGCTCGGTGTCAGAGAGCTTCCTCGAGAAAAAACCCAAGGGTACCCAAGTACCTTCACCCCGTTTTTGGTCCAAGGCCGCACCAATGGCAGTGCTGGATACGTCAGTGCAGAGTGCGAAGGCGAAAGAAAAGCTGACGTGGCTGTCTCGGTGATGCCTTGCTTGCGGTGTTCAAAAGCCGCTTCAGCATCGTGTGTCCAGGTCGTGTGCTTTCATTTTTGTATAACCTTTTAGCAGCTCCGATAGTGGTACTTGGGGCACAACAGTATGTGGCATGCTGCGGTGATGAAAATTCAGCATCCCGAGAAAACACCTCAGCTGGGATGAGTCGAGTACGATGGCTTCTATCTTGGGGCTGGTGGTCGAAAGCCAGTTTCGCAGACGTAGTATCCAGCAAAGACGACTTGGCATTTATCCAGTTAGCGTGGAAATTCGCTGCCTACAGCATATAGAGAAGTTGCTCGAGGTGGCGTTGGTGATAGTCGTGGTCGTGATAGACCCGGGCGAAGTCCAACTTTCTCAGTAGATGCTTAAGAATCCGCTGCATCATTTGGGCTGAATTTCGTAGACCGAAAAGCATCTCCAGGGATACATACAGTCCGAAGGGCGTGGTGACTGCCGTCTTACATATGTCTTCAGAAGCAACCGGAATTTAGTAGATAGCACGCTGGAGGTCGATTACTGAGGAAAAAGTGCCGCTCGCCTCCTGAATCAAGTCCTCGACGATGGGCAGTGAGTAACGGTTCGGTCGAGTTTGAGTGTTGAGTTCACAGTTATCCCTAGTAGCTCGCAAATGGCCATCGTCCTTGGGCACCATGTGCAGAAGACTAGCCGACCCGGTTTTGGCTGCAGTGAGACGTTTTCCCGCGAGGCAACGTGGTCTCATGATAACCGCTAGGCCATTGGTGACTATCTGCTGGTGGACGGGTAGGTCAGTGACCGATGCTAATTTCCCGGGTTGTGCGGGTGCATTTGCATATTTGGCGATTATTCCTTTGTACTGGTCTCCAATGGTATTCTTCACTAAAGGCGGCGCTAATACTGTGTATAGCTGGAATTAGACCGTCTTCAGTAGCAACCAAAATTTAGTAGAAAGCACGCTGGAGGTCGATTACTGAGAAAACAGTACTGCTGGCCTCGTGAACCAAATCCTCGATGATGGGCAGTGAGTCACGGCTCGGTCGAGTTTGAGTGTTGAGTTCACAGCTATCCCCAGTAGCTCACCAATGGCCATCGTCCTTGGGCGCCATGTGCAGAGGACTGGCCAACCTGGCTTTGGTTGCAGTGAGGCGTTCCCCCACAAGGCAAGGTATTCTCATGAAAACCGGTGGGTGGGTAGATAAGCAACCAATGTTAATTTCCCGGGTTGTGCGGGTGCATCTGCATATTTGGCGATTGTTTCTTTGTACCGGTCTCGAATGGTGTTCTTCACTAGTGACGTTGCTAATACTGTGTATAGCTGGAGTTGAACCGAGGACGCAGGCTGTGGAGAGGTTAGTGAGGTCATCCAAGAGGCGTTGGTTGCGCAGATCGATGAGTAGATCATGATATTTTAGTGCGTTGGCTCCTAAAACGGCTGTCTGGACATCTGTTATCACAAAGGAGCTGTGGAGTGGCCGGGGTAGCCCGTAATCTAGGGTGAGCTGCTGAGATCCAAAGGTTGTGATGGGCATACTATTGGCTGCCTGTAGCACGAGGCTCTGCTTATAAAGAAGCCTGGCGATGGAATGCCTCACGATGATGGAGAGAGGAGAGCGCGGAGCCGGAGTCTACCAAGAACATGGTTTTCGTGGTGCGGTCGGAGACATAAAGGCGTCTCTCCAAGGTGTTGCTGGTGGTGTCCGCTGAGTACAACGCCGGCACACCTAGTTTTTCGAGCACCTAGTAGTGTGGTCTAAAGCCGGGAAGGAACAAGGCTACTTGCATCGCATCACTAGGATCCCGTGCTTGGTGTGATACCAGCAGTTACCTGTGCGACTGTCTGGTCCAGGTGTGGTGGAGCGGCCTCATCGTTGGCTTGCGTTTTTTGACGAGTACCAGTCCCGTAGTGTGTTGGTGTGGCGTGCAGTTGCTGAAGCGCCTCTCGAGTCAAGTTTGTTAGCTGCGTAATCGCCAGATGCAAGGCAGCGACTTGGTTTGAAGAAGAAAGCGGTGAGGAGGGATGAGATGAGGGTGCTTTTGAGTGCATTGATGGTTGTACTGATGTGGCCATGACTCCCAGATCCATGTCTTGTGCCCCATCTGTGACAGCGGCAAGCTAGTTTTTTATGAGCAGCAGCATGCGGGGCGTTTTTTGAGGCAGAAAGTCAAGCTATCTGACACGGAGTACATCGTCGCTAACCCATGTGCCATTGAAGGAACGCATATGCCGTAGGAGCTGTAAAGGTCTCCTGTCTCCAAACTCGACGACTGTGAGCTGCTGATGTAGCTGCGCATCAGGTGAGTCTGTGAAGCAGGCGACGATAGTTGCTTTGAGCGCTCCGTATCGGTCGTACTCCGGTGGCACACGGATGACGTCCGCTATATCCGTAATGGTTTCATGGTCCAGCGGTGATACGATGAGGTGGTACTTGGCTGCGTCCCGTACCACTTCGTGCGCCTCGAATTGTGATTCCACCTGAACCAACCACAATTCAGGACTAGCCCGCCAGAAAGATGCCAACCTGCACTGGCTGGCTACTTAAACTCCTGAGCCAGTGGTAAACTCCCAGCTGGTGTTGCCTCCTGAGGGAGATGGTGCACGCCATGCTCGTCGTTTCGTCCGACTACCATTATTGTTGCAAGTTGGGGTCACCACTTTGCCAGTAAAAATTCTGGTCTTTAGCTTTCACTCTATATTTATATTTTACCCTTTGGAAATGACAGCATTTATTACTCCCTTTAGTTTACGACTAGGTAGGCGGCTACGACAATGAAGATGATAAATGATGATGCTGTTTTTGTTGATGATGATGTTGTTGGTGATGTCGATGATGATGCAAAGATGATGCTGATGATGTTTGTGCTACTGATGTTGATGATAATGTTGACTAAGAACCAGTAGTAAGTTTGCCTAGGTTCTCTCATGTATGTTAATTCATGAGAACCGAGAAGAGTGCCTCAAGCATATTTTCCTTTTCCTCGAGAGAATCTCTTGCGCCGCTGATATGTGAAATCGGCTGGCAGGTAAAGATTTCTCGTGAGACGAGGGTTTGTTTGCGCAATGAAGCGTGCGCTGACGTTGGTGCGTTCTGAGTCGCCACACATTCTATATATCTGCACGGTAAGTACAACGTCGTTCTAATATGAGCGTAGTTCGGTTCAGCTAAACAAGTTAGCTGAATTAAACCTGCAGAATCAAGAAGTTGAGTTTAAGCCATATTCTACATTATAAATTGCCTTAAAAATTTGTCCGCGAAGTTTCTAAATTTACTCTTCATTCTCTAACTAGTTTCTTCTTTTGTTCAACATTTAATATTCTGACTGACTTTTCGACGCATTGGTACTGTATTGAAGTCAAGTTTGTCATTTAAAATCCTCTGCATACGGTCATATAAGAATGCTAATACATAACTAAATACTTAATGGTTACTCTTTAATCAGTTACACAAAATCTGTTACTTTTTTCATATTTTCTGCTGTCCGGGACATAGATGATCGTCCTTCAATATGTTTGTCTGCTATTGATATTTCGTCAAACTTAGAGTGCTAGCATCAATGTTGAACTATATAAACGGTAGGATCAAAAAGTACTGAATCAACTTAAATTTTTTTATTGAATCAATTGTAAAAATCCTTAGGTATCCTCAAAATAGCACGCTTATGCTTTGTAACAACGCATATAACTTAATCTCCACTGTGCATACGCTCCTGGAACACATTCTCTTTCAAAGATGCCATCACGTTCTCTTGGACGTCTTCTACGGAGCTGTATAGTTTTTCCTTAAGGTCCTGCTTGAGTCAATGAAAGAGAAAGAAGTCCGACAATGTCAGATCTAGATTTTAGGGGCGTAAGGGTGAGGCAACATGGCAACGCTTTGCTTGGACAGAGACTCTCCCACCAAAAGCTCAGCATTGCATGGAGGACACCTTCCGTATGGCCAAATCCTTGGTATTAATTTTATGGACGCTACCGTACAAAATCGCTAACTCATCAACGATCAGACGAATGTTTGTGCATCGATTGGAGTTCAGCAACGATGACACTTCTTAATAGAGGTTCATGGAAATTGACAATCTTACCCTCCGCTAGCCCACAGACGAGTAAAAAAAAATATTGGTTTCTTTGAACTCAATAGGTGATCTGATCCCCTCTACCGCTCGGTTCGCGGTACAAAAATTTGGCGATACTACTTTTTGTTCGTACCCTGAAGAATATGAGACAACGGAGCTGCCCAACGATACTAACAAGTCAACGTGTATGCTTTTGATAGGATACCCATGATATCCTTAAACACGAAATCCCAAAACTAAAATATTTTGAAAGCACTCTAGCATGGTATTGAAGCATTATTTCTTAAAATGTCTAGTTTTGAAGTGTCTGATTTTGAAATCTCATTGACCGCTCAATTCTTTATTCGTTATTTTATCCAGCTTAATATTTTT
Source organism: Odontomyia ornata (assembly GCA_963969285.1). Lineage (NCBI taxonomy): Eukaryota > Metazoa > Arthropoda > Insecta > Diptera > Stratiomyidae > Odontomyia > Odontomyia ornata. The sequence continues at coordinate 384,547,445 of OZ017739.1, forward strand.
CAAACGGATTTTTACGCGATATAACTTTCTCGCGAATATGACTCAACCATACCTTCTCACTCCAGCCGGGGGCGTTTTGGGTCCTGCGTCACTCCGTCGGAGACGGGTGTGGGCACCACTCGTCTACCCGTAAAGTTATCCGCCAGGCCTCGAGACTAGCTTGGCTCACGCCGAAGTCTTCAGTTTTAGGGCAGAAAGGAAGTCACTAGCCTAGAGAAGGACGACAACACACGTAACTACTCCCGCGACGATTCTGCAATCTACCTGTCCTAGTCCCTAGAATACGTGGAATTAAGTTCGCTGTGAGCTGGGATTCGCACCAAACAAAGACCCATATTTACCCCAGCATTTGCAGATTATTGAGGCAGAATACGGGTGCCTTGAAGTTTCTTTAATCACTCCCGAATCAAGTATCACAGAGAGAAGAAATAAAAGTTCATGCAATTCACTGGGAATTCACTATTCATTATTGTTTCACAAGTTAGTTTTAAAACAAACACAAAAATATTTTTCCTTCTTTAACTCTACCATGGTAAATCATTCTCAAGAAATTTTGCCTTAATTCTAAGAATAGAAGAGAAGAGTTACGTCGCCCCCGGTAAGTTTCCTGCCTCGCTCGTGTCCCGTTGCACGCTAGCCACGTGTATTCTGACGAAAATATTTTCTGATTCCTCGACGCGTGTCCTTCGCGGCCCGATATTATTGTTTGTCGTCGCCTTCGTGGACGAATTCCTGGCGTTGTCGTTTTGATGGAAGTCACGTCTTGCACTCGAGTTCCAAAAAAATAATCCAGCCACCAACTCGAGAATTCCTATCTGGGATGACCTCCTTCGCTCGATGGTGTGACCTTCCCACACGGAGTCGAAAACGAGAAAGAGAGCCCTTCGCTCACGAATCGGTCCGTCCTCGTCTTGGATGAGATTTCTTCGCCCCGTTGAAATACCCTTCGGTGAAGATGGCCGCGACCTCTTGGACTCATAAATTCTAGTACTATCATTGCGTCTTTGAGCTCCAGATATCCGTGGCTCGAACTTTCTTTGCTGCAAGGTTTTTTCCTGTGTTTTTTTTTAAATTAATTTTGCTTATTTTCGATGTTGTTGGCCGTGCCTGATTGAGACTTCAAGTGTCTTCTGGCTGTTTTATGTTTATTTTCTCCAGCAGTAGATGTTGTTGGGTGTGGAAAGATGTAAGCTTGCTACGTAAACGTCCATATAATCACAAATTACAGCATTTTGATTACCGGTGGCGGTCACAACAACGTATACGTTTCGAGTAACTTCATTAAGTTTCGCCGCACGAAACCTGTCCATGCTGGCCTGAAGAGCGCAGTTAGGGTCAATTTCAGAAATATACACGGTGCATTCTAATCCTTCCAATACTTGTGCGCATCCTTTTCCAACTTCACCATATCCGCAAATGACTATTTGCTTTCCGCCAGACATAACTTTTGTTGAACGCTTTCCCCTATCAATAATAGATTCTTTGCAGCTATACACTCTCTTAGATTTTGTTTTAGTGACGGAATCCAATACATTCATTACTGGGGCTGTTAACTTCTCAGATTCTGATAGCTGGTACACTTTATGTATGCCAGTGATGCTTCCCTCTACCATGTCTTTAAACATTATAAATGTGGCTGGATATTTCTTCAGCATTAACTGTGTTTCATCGCCTCCATCATCCAAAATCATATTTGGTAGCCAATTTTCAGCATATCGTTACACCATCAAAAATCTCCTTCGGTCTCACCATGCCATGCGAAAATCGGACAATCTGCTTCAGCCAATGCCGGAGCAACTTCATTCTGTTTCGAGTATATTGTCGCGTGTTATGGTTCGCGGCCAATAATTTAATGTTCCGGGAAAGTGAAAACGCAATGTCTTTTAAATTAAATTAAAAGAGTTTATTTAATTCGTCAAAAATGCACAATCACTTCACTAACAATTTCACAACTTTAATTTTCACTATTAAAATTCTACCTTCCACTTGTCCATATATTTCTATCGCAATTGTCTACTAAAATCACTTCACACTCAAACAATCAATATCGCCTGTACTCCGCGTATCGCAGTTTTCTATCGCGGTTGTAATGAATGAATCCCCCATTCATTCAGCTCGCCTTTATATATGGTCTCTAATCATTCAACTCAGTTCTCGTACATTGGTGAATTAGCGGGAACATTCCAGCAGTGAATGAATGGAGCAGTGACTCACTTTCAGATGTTGTTCATGCTTGGTAGGTTCTCGTGGTTTTGAGTAAATTCGTTTTGTTAATGTTCTTAATTGTTGTGAAAACAACTGCGACAGTAGCTCGCAGAATTATTTGTACATGTAAAATTATACTACAGGCCGCCCATCGAATCGTTGCATCTAATTCAACCAAGGTCTCGATTAAAACTGCCGTATGAGCATTGATATGTGTACCGCCAACGATATGTGCATTTTTCAACGGTTGGTCTTCGGAGGCAAACTTTCAGAGAAGCATTATCTTTCTTCGTAATATACATACTAAGTTTACTCTTAGTATTAATAATGATTACAACATATTTCTATTTAAAAATTTCCGATAGCATTTGGCTCGGGTGATTCTGGTAAACTTGTAGCAGAGGCAAGTGCTGAGGTCTGGTAGGAATTTGGCCATGACAGGATACCAGCCTGAACTGTGTTAAAAGCGGCTTCAACTAACATAACTTTCTAAGCAATCTCTTTGATAAGTGCGAACACACCACGGGTTGTTTCAACGCTCTTGTTGGCTCTTAGGAAATTAAGCTCACAAACAACTGGCTTGTACAAGCCGTTCACTGCTAATTGCCGATATTGAATTTCTGAACCTATTGGCTAAATTCCTGAAATCATGATCATAAGAGCTGTTAACGTATTCGCCGAATTATTCTCGAATTTCGTCTGAAAATATTGATAGAACATTCAATGTTGACATTCGTGCAATAGATATTTGTCGGGTTGAAAATGTACAACCCGCTCAGTTGCTAAATGATGAACTACTTTAAAAATTTCTGCATATAGACCTTTTATTGCTTATTAAGCAAAAAATAACTGGTAGCACCTCACCATCCACAAAAAACATGGATTGTGAAGAGCTTACGTATTATGACAGGCAGCACATAAAAAATAACATCGATTAATCAGCACCTTGTCTTAAAAACTGCTGCTAAAGATGGTTTGCTATCCAGAAAAAAAATGATAAACCGTAACATACGAGGTCTCCTTTAACACCAAAAGTTCATCTTCCAAGCGACTTAGTTTCTCGGGAATTGATATTTCTTCTAAGGTTTTAGCTCCTACCAAAGATTGGCTTTGTGTCGAACATGCGATATATTATTAACCTGTGCTCGCATCACAGGCGATAAACACGGCAGCTAGGATTGCAATTAATCACATGTTCTCGAATCAGTTGGCATGGCAAAGAACTAGTTGTCAACATAGTTTGTTTCTTTAGCTGATTATTTGCTTTGGTCACTGGCTTTTTGTTTGCAACACTCTCGCGATAATGTTCTTTGAGCAGAACTTCTATAATGTGCTTGCAATCACTTTCCTTTGTATGTAATTACACAACTTTTATACATTACCGACTTCTTTGATTACACAACCGTTGATATTTCAACTTTAATTTTTGTAAATGAAACGATAATCGTTCCTATCGACAAATAATTTGTTATTCCCTTGATTAGGCCAAACTACCGGAATATTTATCTTTGCGGAGTGCAAAATGCTACTATAATTATATTTGGTTTAAATTTCTTCTTCTTCTTAGCACTACAGCCCCTCTTGGGCCTTGGCTTCCTGCAAATAGCACCTCCAACTGTCTTAGTCCATTGACCGCGTCCTCCAATTTCGAAATCAGAGTAGCGATGAACTGTCTTCGTCGACCAACTCAGACCAGCGTTTCCTCGGTTTCCCCAACTGCTCTCCGCCCTTCAGTTCTTCCATCGAATACCTTTTTCGGTATCCGTTGTTCGTCCATACGATCCATGTGGCAAGCGCATTGCAGCTTTTGCAGTCTTATAACCGTTGATATCTCCAGCTCGTCAAAAATTTCCTACAGTACATGGTTGTATCGAATTCACTATTGGTCACCGTCTAGCTTCACTCCGATTATTTGCCTCAGGACCCGTTGCTCAAAGGCGTTCAATATTTTTGCGGATGTTTGGGTTAGGGTCCATGTTTCACACCCATAGCATAACACAGGTCTTATCACAGATTTATATACTTGGAGTTTAGTTTCCCTATGTATGCAGCACGTCTTCAAGATCGTCAATACTTAATAAGATATTTTATTAGCGAGCTGTATTCTTCGGCGTATTTTCTCTCTTTCATTACTGGTTCTCGTTATTTTGGCCCCTACATACACAAACCCGCTACCATTTTCAATACTGTACTTGCCAAGTGGGATATTTTGTGTATTTGAGGTATTTTTCCTGGACTGCGTCATGATTTTTGTTTTATTTTCATTGATTTGTAGCACTACTAGTTTTGCTTTGCTGTCGAGTTTCAGGAAAAGTTCTTTGGCAGTTGTTAATGACTGTGACGAGATGTTGATGGCGCCCAGATAGGCTACCACTCAGCTCGACTTGAATAGTAATGTATCTCGCGTATCGACAAGTAGCTTCCTAATGACATACTCCAGAGCCAAATTAAGAGCAATGGGGCCAGCCCATCTCCCTACTTTAGTCCAATATTTGTGTCAAAGGCATCGGTGAGTTGGTTATTGATGCGGACTTGGGAGGTTGTCGACGTCGTTGTCATTTTGGTAAGTGAAACTAATTTGGTTGGCAAAGCAAAGCACTGTTTGGTACAGTACGTTACGATTAGTACTGTCGTATGCTTGCTTAAAAGCAACGAAAATTTGGTGTAGGTCTATGTTGAACTCTCAGCATTTTTCAAGTACCTGCTTGACTGTGAACAATTGGTCTATTGTCAATCTCCCTGCTCCAAAACCATTTTGATACACCCCAATAATACTGTTGGCGTATGATCCGATTTTATTTTCTAAGGTTTTAGAAAAAAGTGATATGCCTCTATAGTAGTGATATGCCTCTATAATTTTCGCACTGTAGCTTGATACCTTTTTCGTGGATAGGGAATACAATTGATTGGCTCCACTTTTTTGGCATATGTTCTTGTGGTCAAATGTAGTGGATGACTTTGTTGATCGCTTTATGAACACTGCGGCCACCATATTTAATGAGCTCCACTGGAATCTCATCGATGCCCGGCGCTTGATAATTTTTTTGGGCTTTGATCATGGAACAAACTTCATCCAGAGTTGGTGGGGCCAATGGAAGCTCTCCGCAGACATCTTTAAGATTCGATGTTTGGAGGATTAAAAAGGTCCTTTAAATATGATGCCTATTTTTAATGAATCTTGGTTTCATCAGCAATGATATTGCGGATGACATCACGGCAGAGCATGATTTTGGGCTGGTAACCACGTTCCAGGCTTTTCACTACTTTTTAGGGTTTTGTAAAGTAATTTTACAAAACCCTACTAGTTTTGCGACCAGTCTGTCCGTCTGTCCGTCTGTCCGTCCGTCCGTCCGTCCGTCCGTCCGTCCGTCCGTGTGTCAAAGCAGTTTTTCTCGGAAACTACTTAAGCTAGAAACATCAAATTTTGTGCATAGGTGTAAAGTGGTGATCTCTTTAAAATTCAACTACATAAAAATTTAAGGGGGGTCACCCCATATAGGAGAGTGACCCCCGAAAAAAAAAATTTCATTGAAGGTAGCCGATATGTGTATCAAATGAAAGGTCTTGATGAGAACTTTTCAAAACAGGTCTTAGTTTGGCAAAGTTTGCTTCGAGGGGCGCACAGGGAGGGGAAATACACGAAAAATTTGTGTCCCCCCCCCTCGCGGTTGGACACCTGTGATCCGAAAAATCTGAAAAAAATCAGGAATGTAGGCCTTGATCAGTACAACAACAACAAATACGTGAGAAGTCGCAATTCACTCAACTTTGTTAGCAATAGTATGATTTACGGACTTTATGTTTTCTTGAATAAAATCTTAACCCTTAAATTCAATGAAATTCAGTACGTAGATGTCTTTTTATAAGATTGATCAATCCTGAAAGTTTCATAAAGATTGAATCATATTTTGCGAAGTTATAGCGGTTTGAATTTTCCTGTATTACTATGGAACAATATGTGCTGCATGAACAACATGCGCTTTTTACCGACTCAGACACTACAGTTTTGCTAGAATTTGCATGAACATTTCAGGAATGATAGGTGTCATGTATATCTTTGAGAATCGGTTCAGCTAGTGGTATCAGTAATCGTAAAACAAAATAGTGACTGTTTTAAATGCGAAGATTGAATAATTTTGAGTTATTTTTCCCAACTTCAACGTTTAAGGTGCATGCTTTGAACACTTGATTCAATTGAATGAATGACTGAAGATGAGAACGTACAATTAATGCTCATAAGTGAAACAAGTCAGGGAGGTGGGAGAGAGCTCCTAGCAAAAGGGTTTTGTAACCATTCTAGGATTCGAAAAAATTGGCCATGAATCGATGATTTCAGTACAGGAGAGTGGCCCCTGAAAAAAAAAATTCATCAAACGTAGCTGATATGAGTATGAAATGAAAGTTTCCATGGGAGCTTCTCAAAACAGTTGTTAAACTGTCAGTTTTTGCTTCAGTGGGGGCACAGGGGGCAAATACATGAAAAATGGGTTTCCTCCGTCGCGGATGGAAATCTGAAATAATTATCAAGGGAGATATTTATGAGTATGACAATACCAAAAACCTCAAAAGTCGAAATTTGTTCAACTTTGTAAAAAATCTGATCTTCGCATTTCATATTTTCTCCAATAAAATCGTCTTTGACATGTTTCTTAATTTGATTCGATCTGGTGACTGCATTTTGTAAATTGAATACAAAACCCTTCTGACATGAGCGTAGGTCTGTTTACTCAACTTTTTTTGCTTGTCTTGTGTTGTTGCTCGCTGAACTTACATATTTACTTCTCAATTGGTCGTTATATTATTTTCTTTTCTTAATCTTAATAATCTTATTCGCCACTCTTCTGGGATTTTCATCGTGTTCTCTCTTCGTCCTGGTTTTTCTACCTACGTATTCTTTGTACGCCTGATTCTTTTTATCTAACGCATTCTGGCACTCATCATCGAACCAATCATTCCTTTTGCGCCGGGCTTGACGTCCGACCGTCTGTTCTGTCACGGTCCTAATAGTAGCTTTGGTTTGAATTTACTTGAAGAAAACCGTTCATCCTTTAATCCCAGGAAATAATTTCTCTTATTAAACTTAAATATCTGAGCTTTGTTTTTTGGATATTGCCTCTATAGATTTTGTGTTACAGATTTTGGGTATGTGGATTTTGTAAATTGTTATTTTGTGCATGTGGATAATACGATTTTGGGTTTTTGGTAACTATGCACCAAAATTTTGGATGACCTTCCGTCGATGTGTCCATAAATTTTGGAAAATGGACGCACTTGCAAATATATGTGTATTCAAAATACCCCTTCTCGCAGTCCCAAGGCTGTTGTTTAGTTACAACATCTCTAAGCTTATACTGAGACAAAATTTCTATTGCTCAAATAAAAAAATAAATAAGTTGATTAATACGAAAACTGAACATTCAAACAAAATGGAGTGAGATTAAAATTGACTACAAAAGCTAATGTCAACATTTGCCTTCATTATTTGATTTTCCCACGTTATTCAAAACCATACATTCCGCTATCTCAAACGCTTTACATGATCAACAAACATTGATTAAAATCAACACATAATCGACGTTGAAAAGACAATGCCGCTGAAATTAATAAAAGTTAAACAAAGATAGTGGTAATTAAGCAACTTTCACTTTGAAAATCATAAATTTCAAACCATTATGAGCCCTGAATTAGGTTCCAACCCTCCCACTCCGTAAACTGTCAACGTGGTTTTACTCAAAATATCCCAGACGATTAAGTGCGAGAACAATTTTCACTGCTAGGATGAGAAGCTTTCAACATACCTACAGCACCAAAACAATGCCTTCCATGCCGTTCAAACATAATTTTCGTTAGCGTGTGTATTATCTTTGCCGAGTGTGCTTTTGTCTGCATACTCGTACATATTCGGTTTGAGTTTATTACGAGGAAATGAAGACAAAACTTACTTAACTTGGAGAGAGTGTACAAGGCAAAATACGCTTGTTTTTGCATTGTACGAGTATATTCTACGCCACTATTGTGTATGTCTTCATTCGAGAAAATCCTCCCACCCAGAATTAACCAAAAAAGGGATGAAGTTTGCTTTTGGGTCACCTCTTTGGGCAAAGTTTTCATGTTTACATGACTTAATTGGGATGGGCGACCTAAGTAAAGTTCAAAGATATAAGGAAGGCTTTGATGCAAAATACATACGCAAACAAGGATTTACATTGTTCTCTGCCTTTTCTGTAACTAACATACTGCAGAGTGAATGTGGCGTAAAAGATTATATTTCAATGTAAGGGAGAAATGATGTTGGTTGAATTAGCATCTCACCATTTGAGCTTGGCTTGAAGGAAATTCACTTTTACTGCCCTACTTCGAAAAGTTTATATGTTCACTGATTCGAGACAAATATTTTTGTCGAGTTGTCATCATAGGAACCTAAGGAGGGTGTAAGAATAGTGCATCACGTGCACTTCTGCTCATTTTGGGTTTAATTTATTAAAATTCGATAGACGTCGAAAGATGAAGAGGCTGCAATCCGTTTCTAAACTAATTAAGATTAACAAATGTAATCTAGATCACATTTAAAATTAAATTAAACCATCTCAAGGCATAATTGTGAGAGTCGCATTTATCAGTTAATTATTAGTCAACTCAGTTTAGCGTCAATAGTCGCAGTAGCGTCATTTGCATACGAGGCCGCAACGACAAAGTCCATCGTGAGAACTTCAACATGGTAGTAGACAACTTTCAAGCACTGAGTGCAAATTCAGTTTTCTCGAGTCTTTCAACAAATCGAGCTAAATTAATATTGTCATCTGAGGAAATAATCAAATGCAGCTGCTAGTCAGCAAACTGCACAGCATGGACACTCTGGTTCCAAGGGGCAATCAAATCTACCTCAATACGGAGGGAGCTGATTATACGCAACCGTCTCAGGCCACACATACTTGGACGCGTCCCACTGTAGGAAAAATCAGCTTGGAAGCTAAGCTGGGGCGCTCGTTATGCAGTGACTGGAGCACCCTTCCTTCAAACCGAGTCTACACTCCACTCATGCGCATAGTTCAAGGGCTGCACGAATAGTACAAACTGCGACACAACAAAAAGGTGACCAATCTTTAATCCGCAAGAATAATCGGACTCAACCCACTCCCAACGAGTATTCACGGATCACGACGAAATAGCAAGTAAGTATTGCGACATATGAAATTTACTTACTATAATTGCAGAACATGCTGGTACCCACTCGTGAAAGGACTTCAGCGGAGTCATACGGCTTGCGGGAGATGGATAATGCCAAGTGTAAGGCAACGTATGGCTACCCATGTAAGTTAAGAGACAAGTGAGGTGGATAATGGTCCTGGTAGTACGAACCCTCTCTTGGGAACTGATTCTAGAGATGACTTTTCTTTGAATGTTCGTTATCAATGTACCGGATGAGTGCTGGAATTTTTTTTTCCTGAGGCATTGTCTGCTACTGCAATTCATCTGCGTAGTTGATTCGGTTGTTAGAGGAAGAGGAAAAACTTTTGGAGCACGTATTCGACCAAAAATTTGCCAGTATGGGAGAAGCGTTGGGATGTACCTCATGGGTGGAGCACGTCATTCTGATGGATTCAGTACCCATCAAGCAAAGGTACTACTCTGTGTCAGCAGCATTGCAAAAGCATATTAGCGAGGAGCTGGATGAACTGTTGAACATGAAGATAATCGAGCCATCTTCCAGCGCGTGGTCCTCACCGATTTTAATAGTCAAGAAAAAAGACGACACCTACCGTTTCTGCATAGACTTGGTTAATTGCGTAGCGTAAAAAGACCCCTACCCCTACCGTATATTTCTGCAACGCTAAATAAATGCTGGGTATCTCTCCACACAAGATATTAAACCAGCATAATGATAGGTACCGGTAGCGGCAGATTCTCGCCAGTACATGGTCTTCACAATGCCAAGTAAGGGTCTTATCTAGTTTCATCGAACACCTTTCGGATTTTCGAATGCTCCAGCTACATAGCAGCGTCTGATCAACAGAGTTATTGGGCCAGCACTCGAGTCTTATGTGTTCACTTATCTGTATGGTATCATTATTTTGATGACACTTTGAAAAGTACGTAGAGATCCTTCAGGATGTTTTCCGACGGTTAAGGGAAGCGAGCCATCAAACCGCATATGATGGACCCTCTGGTTCTAAAGGGCAATCAAATCTCCCTCAATGTGGGGAGAGCTGATTATACGCAACCATCTCAGGCAACACATACTTTGGTGCGTTCCACTGCGGGAAAAATAACCCGGAGACTAAGCTGAGACGCTTGTTATGCAGTGACAGGAGAACTCTTCTTTCAATCCGAGCCTACACTCTACTCGTGCGCATAGCTCAAGGGCTGAACGAAAAGTGCAAATCGCGATACAACAAAAAGCGGACCAATACTTAAATCACAAAAACAACTGGACTCAACCTACTCCCGATTAGTATTCCTTTTTTTCGTAGTACTACAGCCCCTTTTGGGCCTTCACTTAGAGATAGTTAGAGTATTTCATTGTCATGATCGAATATATCGGCACTCCACAAGGCGATATGATGATTATAATAAAACTGATTTTTCTTTATACATTCGATCTTTTATTTATTTTGTATAACAGCTATTTTCGACTACTATTTGCAGTCTTCTTCAGTACAATTATTGGGTTACAAGATTTTTACTTAAGTACAAATAACTTTTAAAACAAGTTGGGTAAACAGACCTACACTCATGTCAAAAGGGTTTTGTATTCAATTTGCAAAATGCAGTCACCAGATCGAATCAAATCAAGAAACATATCAAAGACAATTTTATTGGAGAAAATATGAAGTACGAAGATCATACTATTATTAACAAAGTTGAACGAATTTCAACTTCTGAGGTTTTTGTTATTGTTATACTCATAAATATCTTCCTTGAAAATTATTTCAGATGTCCATTCGCGAGGGAGGAAACACATTTTTCATGTATTTCCCCCCATGTGCCCCCACTGAAGCAAAAACTGACAGTTTAACAACTGTTTTGAAAAGCTCCCATGAAAACTTTCATTTCATACTCATATCGGCTACATTTCATGATTTTTTTTCAGGGCCCACTCTCCTGCACTGTTATCATCGATTAATGGCCAATTTTTTTGAATCCTAGAATGGTTACAAAGCCCTTTTGCTAGGAGGTCTCTCCCGCCTCCTTGACTTGTTTCACTTATGAGCATTAATTGTAGGTACTCATCTTCACTCATTCATTACATTAAATCAAGTGTTCAAAGCATGCACCTTAAACGTTGAAGTTGGGAAAAAATAACTCAAAATTATTCAATCTTCGCATTTAAAACAGTCACTATTTTGTTTTACGATTACTGATACCACTAGCTGAACCGATTCTCAAAGATATACATGACACCTATCATTCCTGAAATTTTTATACAAATCCTAGCAAAACTGTAGTGTCTGAGTCGGTCAAAAGCGCATGTTGTTCCATAGCCATATGTTGCCATAGTAATAAATGCAACGCATATTGTTCCATAGTAATACAGGAAAATTCAAACCGCTGTAACTTCGCTATATATGATTCAATCTTTATGAAACTTTCAGTATATAATTGTAATTAGCCATCTATGTATTTAATTTCATTGAATTTAAGGGTACTGTAAAGATTTTATTCCAGAAAACATAAAATCGATAAATCATACTATTTCTAACAAAGTTGAGTGAATTGCGACTTCTCACGTATTGTTGTTGTTGTACTCACCAAGACCTACACTCCTGTTTTTTTCAGATTTTTCGGATCAAAGGTGTCCAATCGCGAGGGGGGGGGGGGAACACAAATTTTTCGTGTGTTTCCCCTCCCTGTGCGCCCCTTGAAGCAAACTTTGCCAAACTAAGACCTGTTTTGAGAAGTTCTCATCAAGACCTTTCATTTGCTACCCATATCGGCTATCTTCAATGAAATTTTTTTTTGGAGGGTCACTCCCCTATATGGGGAGGCCCCCCTTAAATACCTTATAAAATTTTTTTGTAGTTGAACTTTGAAGAGAACACCACTTTACAACCACATACAAAATTTGATGTATCTAGCTGAAGTAGTTTCCGAGAAAAACTGCTGTGACATACGGACGGACGGACAGACGGACAGACAGGACGCTATTTTAGTAGGGTTTTGTAAAATTATTTTACAAAACCCTGAAAAAAGGGAAATTATATCCTTGATGTAATTATGCTGAATAACACTGAATGGCAACTACCCTCATCCGTATTCATTCCTTGTTGCTCGGGTACTTGGATTATCTTTATTGCTTCCATCGCGTCTAATTCCCTAGGACAATTACTGCTTTTAATTACACTTACGTTGACATATCCACCATGTTTTGTTCTTCGATGATGTGTTTAGCTACGGCGAACCTCATGTGCAATCCCGGGTTTTTGGCTGCGATTCGTGCTGCCCTAATATGTTCGTGGAACCTGACCGGGATCAATCTTTTCGTTTGTCCGATATAAATCATAGGACAAATACTACACGCTACTTTGTAGATGCCACTCGTCTCTTCCATTGTTTTTAGATTCTTGCCCGATCCCAATATGTTTCGTGCTGGGCATCTGCGACTAGAGGACACCATTTCAATTCCGTGATGTTTGAACACTTTCTTCATGTCTTTTGGATACCTGGAATATGTCACTGATACGCACTTTGGAGTTTCTTTTGTCGGTTTCAATGTTGTTAAATTGTCCCTTTTTTGTTTTCGGATCTTCTTCTTCATTATTGCTTCGATGCATTTTCCGTCGTATCCATTTATGCTGGCTGTATTTATGATATATTCTTTTTCTTTCTTGAATCGCTCTGCTGTTAATGGCACTGTCAGTAAGCGGTGAATCATTGAATGGTATGCTGGTATTTTTTGGGGGTAGCTATGGCTAGAGTCACTAGTAATTGTACGTTGGGTGCTCGAGGGCTTCTGGTAGATGTCGATTTCAATCCTGCCTTGGTTCCTAATCAGTTTCAGATCAAGGAACGGGATTTCGCCATTTACTTCTATCTCCATGCTGAACTTTATTTTTGGGTGGATATTGTTGATTTTCTGGAAGGTATTTTCCAATTCTTCCTTTGCAATTATGATAAAAATATCATCCACGTATCGTACCCACAATTTTGGCATCAAACCTTCTTCTTCAATGAAATTTTCAACATGGACCATAAAAATTTCCCTGAGAAGAGGAGATAAACGGTTGCCTATTGCTGACGGGACGTTGTTTTGAAAAATCGTTGCCTGAACATGAAATAATTTTCATTCATGCATAGTCGAGCCAATTTTACGTAGCATTTTGTCTTCTCTTTCCATTCACTAGAATTTTCTATGCTCAATAACCACTTTTCCAGTTAATACAATGATTCTTTAACTGCATCATTCGGAAAAAGGGCTTTTACATCAAAAGACACTGCTTATTGGTATATTTATTTCGTCCGGTACAGCAATGGGCAGCCCTTTATCTCCTCTTATCAGTGAAATTTTTATGGTCCATGTTGAAAATATCATTGAAGAAGAAGGTTTGGTGTCAAAATTGTGGGTACGATACGTGGACGATATTTTTATCATAATTGCAAAGGAAGAATTGGAAAATACCTTCCAGAAAATCAACAATATCCACCCAAAAATAAAGTTCAGCATGGAGATAGAAGTAAATGGTGAAATCCCGTTCCTTGTTTTGAAACTGATTAGGAACCAAGGCAGGATTGAAATCGACATCTACCGGACGCCCTCAAGTACCCAACGTACAATTACTAGCGACTCTAGCCATAGCTACCCCCAAAAAATGGCAGCATACCATTCAATGATTCACCGCTTACTGACAGTGCCATTAACAGTAGAGCGATTCAAGAAAGAAAAAGAATATATCATAAATACAGCCAACATAAATGGATACGACGGAAAATGCATCGAAGCAATAATCAAGAAGAAGATCCGAAAACAAAATAGGGACAATTTAACAACATTGAAACCGACAAAAGGAACTCCAAAGCGCGTATCAGTGACATATTCCAGGTATTCAAAAGACATGAAGAAAGCGTTCAAACATCACGGAATTGAAATGGTGTCCTCTAGTTGCAGATGCCCGGCACGAAACATATTGGGATCGGGCAAGGATCTAAAAACAATGGAAGAGACGAGTGGCATCTACCAAGTAGCGTGTAGTATTTGTCCTATGATTTATATCGGACAAACGAAAAGATTGATCCCGGTCAGGTTCCACGAACATATTAGGGCAGCACGAATCGCAGCCAAAAACCCGGGATCGCACATGAGGTCCGCCGTAGCTAAACACATCATCGAAGGACAACACATGATGGATATTGCCGATGTGAGTGTAATTAAGAGCAGTAATTGTCATAGGGAATTAGACGCGATGGAAGCAATAAAGATTATCCAAGTACCTGAGCAACAAAGAATGAATACGGGTGAGGGTAGTTGCCATTCAGTGTTATTCAGCCTGATTACATCAAAGATATAATTGCCCTTTTTTTAAAGTTATTTGTACTTAACTAAAATTCTTGTAACCCAATAATTGTACTAAAGAAGACTGCAAATAGTAGTCGAAAATAGCTGTTATACAAAATAAATAAAAGATCGAATGTATAAAGAAAAATTAGTTTTATTATAATTTTGATAACATTGGAAAAAAAAAACTGACTATATACGTATATGTGATATGATGATTATCACGCTTTTGTCGTATGACCATCCACCCAGCTACGATACGTTCTGACTTTAAACCAGCACGTATTATAACTGAACAGGCTTATATTCCGTCCGAAGAATCACTCGAACTAAACCTCGTTGACGCTAACGAAACTCGAACCAGAGACCTTCGGCTTACGGGCTTAGTGCTCTAACCACTTCACCACGAGTGCTCCAAACCAGGATAAATTCATGGGTCACGACAAAATGGCAAGTATTGTGGCAAATGAATTTTACGTACCATGATTGCGGAAAGCTGGTACAGACTCGTGAAACGACGAAGGCTACCTTGGCCAAAGCACTTACATATTTACGCTTCATTCGCGAAAATAAATCCTTTTATGTAAACGAACAGCACAGGCTGTGCGTAACCATTTAAACCCCAATGTTTTCAATGGCACGTCGTGGGTAAAACGGAGCGAGCCAATTCAAACTGAAGAATTCAAGGAAAAACAGTTGGGTGGAAAAAGTTCGTTGACCACAGGGAAACTGGTTACATTTTGTGAATACGAGGACGAAATTTCGCACGCTCGCTTGCTTTTTCTTGGTGATTACGAGTGCTGAGGGAGGTGTATGTCTATTGGATTGTGGGAAGAAATATTTGACTTGAGACGGTTTGGCGTTGAAATTCTGGTGACTTAAATTACTGGCAAGTTAGTGCAATCGCCTTAGAGTGAAATGTCGGACAGTGATACTAAAGGGCTCCAAACGCTTAAGATGAGGAAAAGGTTAGGTGAGCAAAATAGAAGCTATAAGTTTGTTTCAAAATAGTGCAAACTTTAAAATGTAAGTAATCTAGAACTAGGTTTTCATGTAATTGGATTTATTTGAATTAACGCGTTGTATCCAGAATATAATTATAAAACTGATTTTAGGGTATAAGTTTGTTTTTATTTGAAAAATCGATATTCGTGCCAAGTAAAATTTGGTCATTTTAGCGAGAAAAAGAAAGAAGTGGTCACGAAGTTTACTGTGAGTGGTCAAGTAGGGACTGAGAAACAAACTTTCGAATAGGTGTGGGAAGATTAACGTAAAGTTCTTTCGGCGAATTTTCTCGTTTGATTCTTCAGGAAGTGAAAAGTGGTGGGTTCAAATTTTCCACTTGATTTTTGAGAGACTTCTAATACAATGTTTCCATTTCTTCTCTTTGACCGTTCTTTTTGAACAAAATAATTATGTATTTGTTTTGTCTTTGTTTTATTAGTTTTTGCGACTCTTTTTTTTTATGTCTTAAATTTTTTCGTTCTATTTCAGCGCAATCGGTTTGCGATATTTTTAAATAAATCCTTTTTTAGAGTTTTGTAAAATAATTTTACAAAACCCTTCTAAAATCGCGTCCTGTCTGTCCGTCTGTCCGTCTGTCCGTCTGTCTGTCCGTCCGTCCGTCCGTCCGTCCGTCCGTCCGTGTGTCACAGCAGTTTTTCTCGGGAACTGCTTAAGCTAGAAACATAAAATTTTGTATGTAGGTGTAAAGTGGTGACCTCTTCAAAGTTCACTTACAAAAAAATTTTATAAGGTATTTAAGGGGGGTCTCCCCATGTAGGGGAGTGACCCCCCGAAAAAAAATTTCATTGAAGGTAGCCGATATGGGTATCAAATGAAAGATCTTGATGAGAACTTTTCAAAACAGGTCTTCATTTGGCAAAATTTGCTTCAAGGGGCGCACAGGGAGGGGAAATACACGAAAAATTTGTGTCCCCCCCCTCGCGATTGGACACCTGTGATCCGAAAAATCTGAAAAAAATCAGGAATGTAGGCCAACAACAACGAATACGTGAGAAGTCGCAATTCACTCAACTTTGTTAGTAATAGTATGATTTATCGATTTTATGTTTTCTTCAATTAAATCCTAACGGTACCCTTAAATTCTATGAAATTCAGTACAGTACAGTCCTGAAAGTTTCATAAAGATTGAATAATATTTAGGGAAGATATAACGGTTTGAATTTTCCTGTATTAGTATGGAACAATATGCGCTGCATGTATTACTATGGCAACATATGGCTATGGAACAACATGCGCTTTTTACCGACTCAGACACTACGGTTTTGCTAGGATTTGCATGAAAATTTCAGGAATGATAGGTTTCATGCATACCTTTGAGAATCAGTTCAGCTAGTGGTATCAGTAATCGTAAAACAAAATAGTGGCTGTTTTAAATGCGAAGATTGGATAATTTTGAGTTATTTTTTCCCAACTTCAACGTTTAAGGTGCATGCTTTGAACACTTGATTCAATTTAATAAATGACTGAAGATGAGTACCCACAATTAATACTCATACGTGAAACAAATCAAGAAGGTGGGAGAGAGCTCCTAGCAAAAGGGTTTTGTAACCATTCTAGGATTCGAAAAAATTGGCCATGAATTGATGATAACAGTACAGGAGAGTGGCCCCTGAAAAAAAATTCATCACACGTAGCCGATATGAGTATGAAACGAAAGTTTTCATGGGAGCTTTTCAAAACAGTTGTTAAACTGTCAGTTTTTGCTTCAGTGGGGGCAAGGGGGGGAAATACATGAAAAATATGTTTCCTCCCTATCGAATGGACATCTGAAATAATTATCAAGGGAGATATTTATGAGTATAACAATAACAAAAACCTCAGAAATCTAAATTCGTTCAACTTTGTTAATAATAGTATGATCTTCGAATTTCATATTTTCTCCAATAAAATCGTCATTGACATGCTTCTTGACTTTATTCAATCTGGTGACTGCATTTTGAAAATTGAATACAAAACCCTTCTGACATGAGCGTAGGTCTGTTTACCCAACTTGTTTTTAAATGAAAAAAAAACATGCAAAAAAAAAATATATATATATATATCTCGCAGTTTCGTACTCGTACTCGTCCTCAAACAAAATTTTCTTATATATATATATTTATAACACAATAAAAGGGTACTCACCTGCATGGTCCTCCGAGCGCTCGACGACGATGCAGATGGTCCTGTAATTCCGACTCTGTAACATCTATTTCACCTCTATATACAAAATCAATTATAGTCTTCAGATCTCTGTAGATTATATCTGCGGGTAGTATAATTGTTGGATGTTTGCATGGATTCTCTAATAACAGTTTTTGGAAGTATGTTGAGCCAGCTCAACAAATGATTGATCTTCTCGCAATTATTGAAAAACGGTGGTCATAGTACTTTGATAGTTGTTCCATCTTCAACTAAAATACTGATGACTTCTTACGGCCATTATAATTGATTTTATTTCCTTAGATGAAACAAGGCAGCGTATATTTTATAAGGACGATTAACTTGGTGAAGCATACATTAAAACTTTGCACTGTTCCCACGCTCTGTTCAGTTTTCACTTGTTCTGTCAGCACCCGAGCATTCATCTTTAGTCAGTTGTTTCGTCTCCTCGTGCACTTTTTTCGTTCTCTTGTAACAAGTTTGGTTCCCCGCCGCTGCGCCCGATACGATAATGCCTGCGCGACCAAAACAAAAATAAAAATTTCGCTACCAATACAACAACGTTCAATCGCGAGGGAAGCAGGGGTCGACAAACAATCGACAACCGTTAAGCGGCTAATTATCTCTGCCCGATAAATATTTAAATTAATCGCTCGTTCGTTTTACGACAACTTCCATTTTTATGTTATCGATTTTCCCGTCCACGCCTTATCGGTCTTTTTCGTCGGAAATATGCGCTCACACACACTCGCCCACTATCACGTGCGCCCTGAACGCACACACAAACACAATCGCAATTGTTTCCCACTTGCGAACGAGGACGACGAACGGCAGCGATCACACACCAGACGACGGAAAAAGAAAAACTCCTTTTCGGTGCATCGAGCACTTTTTCATTTCAACTGCGCTCGCCTTCGCCTTCCACCAAATACGTGCGCCAATGCATCAAGTTCAATGTTCAGACGCGGACCTTTTGCACTCGCGTTTTCCATTTACCCCGGCGGCAGCAAATTTGATTTTTGACACTTTACACGCCTTTTTTTGCATCTTCCTGGACGTGGGCAAATAAACATTTGTCGCAGCACTTACTGAGAGGAATTTATGCAGTGGTCCGCCACTCGCATGTCTAATTCGCAATTCAAGAAATTCCTCGGCACCAAAGTACACGTCCGAACCCCAGGTCGCGCATATAAACATGGAACATCCACGGAGCCGGCACACAGAAGTCGCAAGCCTGTTCCTGGACCTAAAATACACTTTTGGACTCTGCCTTTTACAAAAACGTTCGTGTTTTAAGAACGATTGTTCCTTACACCGCCGTTTATTCGGAATTTCGCTTTGCACGACAGATGAGCCTGTTAAAATATTTTACTGTACTTGCTTCTACTGCTACTACTATTGCGTGCATCTTTCGAATTACTCTTCACACGTGGCCGACAGGCGGGATATGTTTTAACGTTACCGTTTGCTAGCAAGGACTTGGACTCGGCGGTTTTCTCGTCCAAATAGAAACTCAAGTACTTGTCACTTAGCTGCAAGGAGTTGTCCGAGACCGTGTTGGATTTCCCTATGATCTGGCGCTTGGGGTGTCGTTTGTCTGTACCGCTGCGCGCCTTGAGAGAGAAATTGCGTAACTTCCGCGAATGGAACGATGGGCTTTTGGCAATATTTCTACAAATATTGTTTGATTTTTGCACCAAATGCTGGGACTTGCTGCCAGTACCGTACAGGCTATGTTTCGAGTAGATATTGGTCTTCAGAAGGAGACTGTTGGGGTCAGCTTCATCGAGATGACTGTAGCACGTTATCGGGTCCCAACTGCTCAGATTATGGGCAACTATGTTCCTGTACTGGGTGTTGCAGTAGATGTGAGCGTCAGTGTAATTTAAATTATGGAAATCATTACCTGAACTATCACCAGCACCGGCACTAATTCCCAAACGTGGGTTATCTGTCAAGTCTCCTTCCTCACTCAATGACAACTGCCGCTGTCAAAAGTATTCCATCGTACCAGATCAATCTCAAATCGTACCACTTCGATCGCAAATTGTTCTAGTGCAATCTGAAATTGTTCCAGTTCAATCTGCAATCGTACCAGTTCGATCGTTTCAATTGATCTGGGACATTTTATGCTTGAGTTTTTCTTTAACCCTTAACTGCTCGATTACTACAGAGAAATGGTGGTTTCCTTACTTTCCGAGATGTTGGCATTAGAGTGACGGCCCTGGTCGAAAGCTTGAGCTTCAGGTGACCAGATGACACCAGGGCTAAAAATGCATGCGTGTGGCGTCCCACGACCCGACTTTGCGGGTTGGCCAGTTGTCCATGACGTGACGCTGTAGGGCGAATGAGCTCCAGCTATCAAGTGGCATGGTATATAGAAATGTTCGCGCATCGAAAGTATGTGGTGGATTTGAGCTGCAGGGTCCTCTTGTGATAAGTTTCTCATTTCATAACCTTTCCTTGGAAAAATTTTCTTTGTTTTTTAATTTTCGAGGATTCTGTTTCAAAATAAATACAAGCATCGAATGACACCTGACTTCAAAAAATAATGAATTTCTTTTGATACAGGATAATTTTTCAAGAGTTTGAAAACCAACAATTGAAATAAAACGTTCGAAATTATTTCGATTATATATTTATTTTTTTAATGAAAATATGTTCAATGCCATTGAAAATTACAAAGGATTTCTGGTAAATAGCTTCCATGACTAGCAGTTTCAAAGCGCATTCAAGCTACTCCATTTTCGACCACTTTGAGCATGGTCAGATAATGTCCGCTATTTAATACTCATATAACGGCAGCAACTTCCGCGTTTCGAAAAAAATATGAACAGTGATGCCATTAGTGTGTACATCATACCATACAGTCAATTTTAATGGATACAATGGATCTTCAAAATATTGGCTTGGATTTTAGTCACTACCTTTATGGCAATACCGAAAAAATCTGGATCAGTTTTCTAGTGATCATGAGCCCAATTTGGGTTAGCGTGCGACGCAAACGATGATTATTAGGCTTTAATTCTAATGCCAATTGAATTTTGTAAGGATATTAACCAAGATCTTTACGTGAAATCTTCCATGTGGTGGATCGAAAACCCTAATTTGTTTTGAACGCCAACAGACTATCAACTTGAAATACTTTATTGTTAATGTCTAACAATTTACACTCACTGTCAGTCAGGATTTCGTGGAATTTGATACTTACAAGAACATATTAAGTCTACCTTTGCAACCTATGAGCATTTTCTTTTAAGTAGAAACCGAAAATTAAACCTTTTTTTTATACGAAAAAAGTGTAAATTGATCACTTGATGACTTTTTTGTTTCTCTTCCAACACTTGTATAACAATAAAAAACTCTTTCTATTTAAAAATAAATACATATTTTCGGCATCACTATAATGTCATCATCAGATTTAACTAACAATCGTAATTCAAAATTAAATTTATCGTAGGTGTAACGGCTTTTTTTTGTACTTTTTGCTTAGCAGAAAAAAAAGGCAAACAAATCTATTTGTAACGTAAATTATATATGCAAGATATGTGAAATTGACGGTTCTTCTGATAATTAGTGGTTCATATTTTATGTAAAGTTGGAAGTATATTGTAAAGTTGGAAGTACAGTGAATAGGTAGTGCATAGAAGAGCAAGAGAGAAGAAGATAGAAGATATACTGGAATAAAGAAGAGACATCTAGAGGAGAAGAAAGAGAAAGAAAATAAGAAGAGAGGGAGACAGGAAATAGGAAGAGGGATTAAAAAGATTTAGAAGATCAAAAGACGAGTAAGAAAGAAATAGACAATAGGAATAAGATTAAGAAAGAGCTAGAAGATCAGACATGTTGATAAAAAGTAAACACTATACGTATTTTGAGAAAAAAGGAGCCATAAGGGACTTCGGGTAAGTTTTTGTGCAGTTTTTTGCTTACTTGGGTCAGTTTAAGTTATTTTCTAAATTTTACAAGTTATATTGTGTTAAAAGTTATTTGGAAGGTACTGAATACAGTTAGTTTTAGTGGACTGGATGTCGACAGATAGTGGCGTGGTTGCCAAACGTGACTTGACCGATAATGATGAGCTTATTGCTTCGATGGTTGACTAGCTTGACAATATAACTTTGAAATTGGATCAAATTTTTGTAACACTACGCAAAAAACATTTGCAAAAGTGAATGCCGAGCTGGCCTACGAACGAAGCAAAATGAACTATTAGCTGCAAAAATGCAGAACTGACTAAAGTTATTTTGAATAATAAGGTCAAGTCTAATAGTAAATCTCAAAAAGATAGCCCTGAGATAAAAAAAAAACGGAAGGCGAGGATGTCTCTACCTCAAAATTGTTGTGCCCCTTTGAAAGATTGGAAAGAGAAATAAACATTGACTGCATGGTTGACGAAATTGTTCCTGCCTTTGCATCACCAAAACCAGCCAGATATGGCCATTAACCCAAAACCAAAATCAACACTGTTGAACACTATAAATACACAACCTGCACCACAAGCACAAGAGCCTAAAACAGTTCCAAGCAATCTTTGAGGGCCCTCAAAATGGATGCAAAAACTTAGCATAATGACAACACAACACAATTCACACTCATCCGCATAAAGGGTCTACCTTGGTATACAAATCATACCAGCAACACTTACAGATCACAGACATCAATCAATCAGGTGCTGGCCGTTGTTATTTGTTTCATCATGGATGCTATATCCTCCAGTCGTTCCCTGATGAGATCGCTCATTGCCAACCTTAGTGTTGGAACCACCCAGAACTATTAAAGTTTATCACATTAAAATCCCCCCTAAATGTGAGACAAACATCTATAATATGAAATCTGCTTTCCACTTTATATCTTGAAGGCACAGCGTCCTGGTATGGAGTACGGTAAATGGCACAATTGCCAGCAATTTGGCAACTCTTCCAGAAAGTGTCATGCGCAACCTCGATGCGTTAATTGCGATTTGCTTCATAACTTTTCTGACTATCTAAACAAAATTGTGGTTGAGATCATTGAGAACTTAACTCAGAAAATCGAGAAGGAAAACGAATCCTTATGAACTCCCTCAGAATATCAAACAACTGATAAGGAGAAGGAATCAGGTTCAGAAAAGAGCTAGGTATACAGGTGGCCCTACGCTACGCTCAAACGCTACTTGGATGGCCAACGAAACCCATGTTGAAATAAGAAAACGCCAAATTACAGCGAGCCTAAAACAGTTCCAAGCAATCTTTGAGGGCCCTCAAAATGGATGCAAAAACTTAGCATAATGACAACACAACACAATTCACACTCATCCGCATAAAGGGTCTACCTTGGTATACAAATCATACCAGCAACACTTACAGATCACAGATGGCTGACAAAAACATTAACTGACAATAACATACAGTACCACATACATAAACTTCCCGAAGATAGAAAGCTGAATGCTGTCATTAGGAGCCTGCCAGCCCTATCGGATGAAGAAATTAAGTAAGACTTTCAGTCTCAAGGTTTCAACCAAATTAAAATTTCTTTTTCTTCTTAGCATTACAGCCCCTCTTGGGCCTTCGCTTCCTGCAAATCGCGCCTCCAACTGCCTCGGTCCATTGACCGCGTCCTCAAATTTCGAAATCCAAGCAGCGATGAACTGTCTTCGTTGACCGAGTCAGACCAGCGTTTCCTCAGTTTCCCCAACTGGTCTCCGGCCTTCAGTTCTTCCAACGAATACCTTTTTGGGTATCCGTTTTTCGTCCATACGATTCATGTGTCCAACCCATTGCAGCCTCTGCAGTCTTACAACTGTTGAGACCTCCGGTTTGCCAAAAATTTTATTCAGCTTATGGTTGTATCGAATTCGCCATTGGTCCCCGTCTAGCTTTATTTCGATTATTCACCTCAGGACCCGTCACTCAAAGGCAATCAATATTTTTGCGGATGCTTTGGTTAGGGTCCATGTTTCACTCCCATAACATAACATAGGTCTTATCACAGATTTGTTTACTTGGACCTTTGTTTTCCTGTGTATGCAGCTGGTCTTCAAGATTTTCAAAACTGAATAAAATATTTTATTTGCGAGCTGCATTCTTCGGCGTATTTCATCTCTTTCATTACCCGTTTTCATTATTTTGACACCTAAATACACAAATCCGCTAACATTTTCAATACTGTATTCGCCAAATGTAATATTCTGTGCATTTGAGGTATTTTTCCGTGAGAGTGATATGCCTCCATAATTTTCGCTTTGTAGCTTGTCGCCTTTTTTGTGGATAGGGAATTTAATTGATTGGCTCCACTCTGTCGGCATATGTTCTTGTTACCAAATTTGCTGTATGACTTTGTGAATACGTTTATGAACATTACTGCTGTGATGAACTCCACAGGAATCTCATCAATGTCCGGCGTTTTATTATTCTTTTGAGCTTTGATAATGGAACACACTTCATCCAGAGTTGGTAGGGGCCAAGAGGAGCTCTCCGTAGAAATTTAAAGGCTCCAATGTTCTGGTTGTTGAAACATGACGATAGTCTTTCTTTAATCTTGATTTCATCAGTGATGATTTTGCTGATTTCATCACGACAGTACACGGTTTTGAGCTGATAACTACGTTTCAGGCTTTTCACTACTTTGTATGCTTGTCTTGTGTTGTTGCTCGCTAAACTTACATCGGTACTTTTCAGTTGGTTGTCATAGTATTTTCTTTTCTTAATTCTAATTATCTTATTTGCTATTCTTTTGAGATTCTCATAGTGTTCTCTCTTTGTCCTGGTTTTCCTACCTACGTATTCTTTGTACGCCTATTTCTTTTTGTCTAACGCATTCTGGCACTCATCATCAAACCATTCAATTCTCTTGCACTGAGCTTGATGTCCGATCGTCTGTTCTGCCACGGTCCTGATAGCCGCTTTCACTACCATCAAGAGCTCGTTGCTCGTCTTTAACGATGCGTCTGATAAGATGGGAGCCAGCTGGTTGTCGAGGGTCTCCGAGAAATTTTTGGCCACTGACAACGTTTGGAGCCTTTCGATTTCAAATTTTTTTTTAAGCGGGCTGGCCTTCGCTGAATATGCCTTTGTCATACGACATCAATAGGCTAATTTGATCGAGTAATAATCTGAGTTACAATTGGCTCCTTGTTATGTACAGACCTCAAGTATGCTAGCGGCCCAACGTTGTTGGATCAGAACATGATCGACCTGGTTTGGTGTGTTGCTATCCGTTGAAACCTAGGTAATTTTATGAATGCGTCGATGTGGAAAGTAAGTCGAAAGTATGACTAGATTTTTGCTAGATGCAAAGTCAATCAGGTGCTGGCCGTTGTTATTTGTTTCATCATGGATGCTATATCCTCCAGTCGTTCCCTGATGAGATCGCTCATTGCCAACCTTAGTGTTGGAACCACCCAGAACTATTAAAGTTTATCACATTAAAATCCCCCCTAAATGTGAGACAAACATCTATAATATGAAATCTGCTTTCCACTTTATATCTTGAAGGCACAGCGTCCTGGTATGGAGTACGGTAAATGGCACAATTGCCAGCAATTTGGCAACTCTTCCAGAAAGTGTCATGCGCAACCTCGATGCGTTAATTGCGATTTGCTTCATAACTTTTCTGACTATCTAAACAAAATTGTGGTTGAGATCATTGAGAACTTAACTCAGAAAATCGAGAAGGAAAACGAATCCTTATGAACTCCCTCAGAATATCAAACAACTGATAAGGAGAAGGAATCAGGTTCAGAAAAGAGCTAGGTATACAGGTGGCCCTACGCTACGCTCAAACGCTACTTGGATGGCCAACGAAACCCATGTTGAAATAAGAAAACGCCAAATTACAGCGAGCCGTTTCAATGCTGTAAAACTACTAGCAAGCAAATTACAAATCTTTTTACTTTCTACTTTTTTCACAAACCTTGCATTTATCCAAATGCATTTTCTTGCATATCTTAATTTCATTTGGTTAGCCCTTTTTTCTCAATAGCGGATCCTAACTCAAGCATCCGCAAGCATATTAAACATCTTCAAGAGACGGATCTAGAGGCAAATAATCGGAGCGAAGTTAGACGGGGACCAATGGTAAATGCGATACAACCATGAGCTGCATAAAATGTTTGACGAGTCGGAGATTTCAATGATTGTATAACTGTGGAAGTGGCAATGGGCTGACCACATGAATCGTATGGACGGACCACGGACACCCAAAAATATATTCGTTGGGAGAACTGAAAGGCGAAGACCAGTGGGGAAACTGTGGAAATGCTGATCTGACTCGGTCCAGGAAGATATTTCATCGCTGCTCGGATTTCAAAATAGGTGGACGTGGTCAATGGATCAAGACTGTTGCATGTGATTGTTGCAGAAAGTGAATGCCCGAGAGGTGTTGTAGTGTTACGAAGAAGAAGAAGAATAGAAAATTACCAAAAATTTTTAAGAATTAGTTATACTACCCACGATTTTATACCTCTTCCGTTCTAATGCTGTAATTGCTAAATAATTTTTGCCCTGCTGGCAGAAAGCACATTTAATTTGGGCAAAAAACGAAGTTTCGGTGGCATAGATATAGAGAGTACTGGATCCGCAACCGGTCGTGAGAGCCAAAGCAATTAGCAACCTTCGCTTAGGGTGTGTGAGGTTGAGGTTTGAAGTGATATGCTTTTGTTTTTGCACTTTATTCACTCTGAAACAAGTTCACGTTTATAAAGTTTATAATTTTAAAGATCGCGTGTACGAAATCGGCGCTTTAGTTCACTGTTTTTATTAAAAATTTACGAATTTTCCATCCGCTTTGACACATGAGTTTTTTCGCGTGTTTCGCGCCTCTTGCATTTTCTTCTGCGTTGACGTTCGAGTTTTCTGTGAGAGTCGTTTGTTGTGTTGTACTCAAACTGTTTTACGAATGATAACGAGGGCACAATCGTGTGCACGTGAAATGAGATTTTGTCGGTGTGCGCGGGTGTCAGTGGGGGAAGTGATTCTTCTGAAGAGAGGAAAGAAAAACCTGACTGGAAACAAAGGGCAAGGAGAAGCGGAGGGAATCATATAGTTTCGAGAGCGTAAGTTATTTATAACTTATTTATGTGGCAAATTTGCTTCTCACATGGACGAGTACACAGATTCTCGTTGCTCGTCCATTTATTTATATGTCTTTGTTCGGTGGGTTTTTGGGACTTTTCTCGTCATTCAAATGCTTTCCCGCCAACACTGACCCTCTCTTTGTTTCACAGATCTGCTTTATAGCTCCGCTTTGAAACACTCCCTTATCATCTTCAGCGCAGAACAAACTTAAAACTCGTTTGAGTCAGTTACATCATCTAACGGCCCCATTTCAATGCCCAGGTCAACGATTGGACCGTCTATATTAATGGATACCGCTTAAACGTTACGATGCGTAAATAAAGCACATATCCACAGTTGAACGAATTGTGCAATAATTATGGAAAGGCAGCAACAAAATGTATGTGCAAGGCTGATATTATAAAGGTAGCAATTTAAGCAATACAACAATGAAAGAAGAATGAATTCTTGTAGAAAATGTAAAATGCCGACTATAAAAAAAAATTCGTCCATAGATTCTATTCTTAGTTCGGTAATTGGATTTGAAACTGAGTTTTGATATCAGAAATATTTGACTCAATTATATATAATTCTGCTTGTGCTGTTATCAAAATTCGATTCTAGTCTCTCCAAATTTATACACGTAAGGACCTGAATTTGCAACACTTCCTCATGATTGATATTGCAATTTTAACAAGTGGTATTAAATGATCTAATCAAGACCTTTAATTTGATGCCCGTTTCGCCTTTCTTCATCGAATAAAATTCTTAGAGGGTCATAGCCTCCTATTGGAGACTCTCCTTAAACTCCTTTGAATTTATTTTTAAGTAAATTTCTCGAGAGAAATTTACCTATTGCGGAGAGTATCATATATATATATATATATATATATATATATATATATATATATATATATATATATATATATATATATATATATATATATATATATATATATATATATATATATATATATATATATATATATATATATATATATATATATATATATCGTTACATGTACAAATAATTACATGTACAAATAATTCTGCGAGCTACTGTCGCAATTGTTTTCATAATCATTAAGAACGTCAACAAATGAATTTACTCGAACCCACGAGAACCCAACAAGCATGATCAACATCTGCAAGTGACGTCACTCCATTCATTAATTTTCTCGAATCTTCCAGGTACCTCTCGATAGAACATTCGCCAATGTACGAGAAATGGGTGAATACATAGAGACCCTATATAAAGGCGAGCTGAATGAATGGGGGATCATTCATTCGACCGCGATAAGAAGTGCGATTGTGTGTGGGAAGCGATATTATTCGAGTAGTAGAAAAGTGATTTTCGTAATGGTGAAGTGATTTAGAAGACAATTGCGATAAGAAATTTATGGACAAGTGTTAGAATTTTAATAGTGAAAATTAAAATTAGGTGAAATAGTTAAATAAATGATTGTGCATTTTTAATTAAATAAACTCTTTTAACTTAAATTAAAAGACATTGCGTTTTCACTTTCCCGGAACATTAAAATTATTGGCCGCGAACCGAAAACACGCGACAATGGTGTCAAGAAGTGAGAAAGAAAATTTTGGGAGTGAAAACGATTAAAAATTTTCAAAGTGCACAATAGTGTAAATTAACGTGAAAACTGGTGGAAAAATAGCCAAAACAATAAAAATGCCAGGAAACTTACATCTAAAAATTAATCAATTGAGCATATCGGAGCTCAAAGAGGAGTTGGAACAGCGAAATCTGGCCACGCAAGGTACAAAGGCCATACTGATTGCACGCTTGCGTGACGCGATCGAGTCGGAAGGCGGGAATCTGGATTTGGGTGAGTTCTCAGATGCGGAAAAAGGCGCAGAAGGTGGAGAAGTAGAAACACCAAAATCAAAGGAGCCAGAAAATGCGCTTATGCAAATTTTAATGCTGATGTCGTCAAGTCTGACTGCGAAGCTAGATGAACAATCAGCGCAGCTAAATGAACAATCAACGAAGCTTAATGAACAATCAACGAAGCCAAATGAACAATTAGTGAAGCTGGACCAACAAGCAATCGAAATCAAAGCAGACATCAAGGCAGACATCACACAGAAGCTGGAGAAACAGTCAACCGAAATAAAAGCGGAGCTCGGTAGTCTCAACAAACAAATTAAAGGCGTCGAGGAAAAGGTTGACCAGGTCGAGAAAAAGGTTTACCAGGTCGAGAAAAAAGTCAGCCAGGTCAAGGAGAGAATCAACAATGAGATGGAAAACATGAAAAAGGAACTGGAAGCAGCAAAGGCAGTAGTAACCGCCTCACCAGCCCCGCTTACAACCGCAGTGCAAGGCTCGTCTAGAAATGTGCAAGCACCAATATTCGATGGGCAAACGGTCTGGAGTATTTACAAGACCCAGTTTGAAGCTGCCGCAAGGGCAAATCGCTGGAATGACCAGGAACGCGCAACTGCATTGATTCTTGCTCTAAGAGGCCCAGCTGCCGAGCTTTTGCAGACGATCCCCGTTGATTTACACTCAAACCCGGCTGCTATATTGAACGCGCTCGACATGCGTTATGGAGGCGACCATCTGAAGCAGATTTAACGGGCACAGCTACGGAATCGGATGCAGAAGTCTGGCGAAACCTTACAGCAGCTAGCCCAAGACATTGAGCGACTGGCACTTTTGGCTTATCCAGCTTACGACCCAGAACATCGAGATGATGCAGCGACAGAAGCATTCATCAGTACCTTAAAGGACCAGGAATTGCAACAAGCTGTGCGATTAGCTCAAAAGCAAACGGTTAAGGCCGCATTGGTTTATAGTCTGAACTATGAGGCAGCGAAAAATGCAACTCGTAGCACAGCCTGGCTCCATGAGGTAATGGCGAACGAGTGCAGGTGTGAGCGCGTGGAAAATGAGCGAGAGCGGCAGGTAAATGGTGCGCCTAGATGCTGGGATTGCGATGAGAAGGGGCACCTGCAAAGAGACTGCAAGAATTGAAGAAAATGGAGGTATTGTCCAGGATGGTGGAGATCCAGATCGAGTCAGGAGCCTAGAATGGAGGCCCATCAAACTGCGACGGCCAACTTCGTGGGGCAGAGGTTGGCTAGGAGGATCGACGTCCCCAGCACCACCATCACCGTGTCAGTGGCTTCATCGTGGAGAAGCGGACTTAAGCCTTCCGGGTCAAGTTGGCGCAGAACACTGCACCATAACAATCGACACTGGTGCAACCCGATCGATTATCCGACCAGACCTAGTGAGACAGCAAAAACTTCACAAGGGCAGAATTTTCTCACTACGGACAGCTACGGGAGAAACTGCACCTGTTCATGGAGAGGTCAACCTCCAGATACAGTTGGGAGACCTTGTGTTCCGACATAATTTTCTGGTCGCGAACATTATGGATGACTGCATTCTCGGAATGGATTTTCTGCGACCACATGGAATCACGTTGGATTTGGGCAAACGTGTATTGAAATGGCAGAATGTCGAAGTACTAATGGAGGATCCCAGCGTCCAAATTCCCAAGATGAATGTAGTTGTATGTACTGACACTGATGTACCGAATTCTTCCGAAAGCATTATATGGGCCAAGCTTGATGGTGATTCTGGAGACCGCCGATCTTATCTGATAGAGCCAACGACGACGTCCGCATTGCGCAGTTTGATTGTAGGACGAAGCCTTGTAAGATCTTTGAGGAACGGATATGTGCCGGCTAGAGTCCTTAACACCGCAGATTCAACCACGAACATCAAAGCGGGAGAAGTCATCGGCAGCTGCCAGCCTGTTTCCACCATCACCTCTTTGGAAGCTACTCACGACCATCATTGCAAAAGGAGGCAAGACACAGACAAAGCCCGGGAATCAACGTCTGCAATATTGAAGCAAGTCAAATTCCCAGTACAGCTATTCAAACGAGCCTCTGATCTGGTCACCAAGTACAGTGACATCTTCTCAACAAGCCCGGATGACCAAGGCCGACGAGTCTGGTAACTCACGTCATAGATACACAGGGAGCTAAGCCGATTCGACAAGAACCCAGACGCCTCCCTATAGCCAAACAAAGGGAAGTGAGCGCGCTGATCTCGGACATGGAAAAACAAGGCGTTATTGAACCTTCTGTCAGTCCATGGGCCGCGCCAGTAGTTCTAGTAAAGAAAAAGGATGGTAGCACTCGTTTTTGTGTCGACTATAGGCAGCTTAACGACGTCACTAAGAAAGATAGTTACCCGCTCCCACGCATCGATGACATCATGGACACTTTAGCCGACGCAAAATGGTTTTCTACACTCGATCTCAAGAGTGGCTACTGGCAGGTAGAAATCGACAAGAAGGACCGAGAGAAGACCGCATTTTCAATTGGGACCGGATTGTGGCAGTTTGTGGTGATGCCATTTGGGCTTTGCAATGCTCCAGCCACTTTTGAACGCTTGATGGAATACGTGCTACGTGGTCCAACCTGGAAAACCTGCTTGGTGTACCTAGATGACATCATCGTCAACGGGAGAACGTTCGAAGAGCATGTGCGGAACTTAGAAGAGGTTTTCTACAGACTGCGAATGGCAAATTTGAAACTTAGTCCCGACAAGTGTACCCTTTTTGCAGCTGAAGTAAAATACCTGGGACACATCGTACCAGCAGAAGGGGTCAAAACAGACCCTGAGAAAATTGAAGCCGTGAAAAGCTGGCCAACAGCAAACAACAAGCGCCAACTACGAAGTTTCCTGGGTCTGGCAACCTACTATCGAAGATTCGTCAAAGACTTTGCCAAGATAGCTAAGTGTCTCCATCAGCTAACCGAGAAAAATCGTCCGTATGTCTAGAACGAACAATGCCGGACAGCCTTTGAGACCCTGAAGGAAAAGCTATGTGAATCACCCGTGCTGGCGTATCAAGGACCTGGAAAAATGTTTGTAGTTGACACCGATGCAAGCAATGGCGGTATTGGAGCTGTACTCTCCCAGCATATCAATGGCGAAGAAAGAGTCCTCTCTTACTACAGTCGAGTTCTCTCAAAAAGTGATAGGAACTACTGCGTGACCAGGAAGGAGCTATTGGCTATCATAGAGGCCACCAAGCAGTTCCACAAGTATCTATATGGCCAGAAATTTGTTCTTCGAACGGACCATGCATAACTGAGATGGCTGCTCAACTTCAAAAACCCCGAGGGACAAGTTGCGAGATGGATCGAAAGATTGCAGTCATACGACTACGAAATTGTTCATCGGAAGGGCGGAGTTCATGGAAATGCTGACGCCCTATCCCACCGTCCATGTCCAGATAACTGCAAGCATTGCCGACGGATTGAGGAAAAGGAACCGCCCGTTGATCTGCGATTGATAACGGCCGAATTCGATGAAGGTGGGTCACTGGAAGAGATTCGAAATGCCCAGTTAGCCGATGAAGTCATCGGACCATTGCCCGTATGGAAGGAGACGACTGGGCGGCCTGAGTGGAAGGACGTTTCAATGCATGGCGCAACCCTGAAAAGCTATTGGGCACAATGGAACTCCCTTCAGGTGGAGGGTGGTGTACTCAAGCGGAAATGGGAAACGGCAGATGGCAGCTCCTATAGGATGCAAACTTAACTACCCAAAAGCCGAATCCACGATGTGGTTAAGGAAATGCATGAAGGATCCTCGGGAGGCCACCTCGGTATTAACAAGACCTTAGCAAAATTGCGGGAAAGATTCTACTGGCTCCACGCTCGAGAAGACGTAGAGGCCTGGTGTCGCAGATGCACAATTTGCGCTTCCGTCAAAGGTCCAAAACGACGACTGAGAGGACAAATGCAAACCTATAACGTGGGGGTACCGTTTGAAAGGATTGCTGTTGACATCGCTGGACCCTTTCCTGAATCTGAATGGGGAAATCGATACACGCTGGTTGTAGCTGATTATTTCAGCAAGTGGCCCGAGGTCCACCCCATTCCCAACCAGGAAGCAACTACTGTAGCTGAACAGCTAGTGTTAAATTGGGTCAGCAGATACGGCGTGCCTTGTGGACTACATTCGGATCAAGGCCGAAACTTTGAGTCACTAGTTTTTGGCGAAATGTGCGAACTGCTTGGAATACGGAAAACGAGGACAACACCGCTGCATCCCCAATCCGATGGAATGGTCGAACGTTTCAACGGCACGCTCAATAAACACCTTGCCAAGATGGTTCACGAGAACCAAAGGGACTGGGACCGACAGATCCCACTATTTTTGATGGCGTAGAGAGCTGCCGAACATGCATCCACGGGCCAAGCTCCAGCCAAAGTCATTTTTGGAAAGACTATTCGTTTGCCAGCCGATATAAAGTTCGGAACACCCCCTGAGAAACCCCAAACGATCTCGGAGTAGGCAAGTGATCTAAGACAACGGTTGAACCAGATACATCGGACAGTGCGAAAACACCTCGAATCGGCTACTGACCGCATGAAGACCAGGTATGATCTAAAGGCAAATTCTACTGGCTTCCAGCAAGATGACTTGGTGTGGCTATATAACCCGCAACGGCGAAAGGGTAGGTCTTCAAAGTTGCAACATAATTGGGAGGGACCATACCGAGTTACAAAGCGAATCAACGACGTCGTATACCGGATACAGGAACATCGTAAGCCGAGAGCTAAAATGAAAATCGTGCATCTGGACTGTCTTGCCCCATATTACACCCATGGAGAATTGACTACAAATAGCGACACATCTTTTCGGGGCGAAAAGAACTGAGGTGGGGGCAGTGTTACATGTACAAATAATTACATGTACAAATAATTCTGCGAGCTACTGTCGCAATTGTTTTCATAGTCATTAAGAACGTCAACAAATGAATTTACTCGAACCCACGAGAACCCAACAAGCATGATCAACATCTGCAAGTGACGTCACTCCATTCATTAATTTGCTCGAATCTTCCAGGTACCTCTCGGTAGAACATTCGCCAATGTACGAGAAATGGGTGAATACGTAGAGACCCTATATAAAGGCGAGCTGAATGAATAGGGGATCATTCGTTCGACCGCGATAAGAACTGCGATTGTGTGTGGGAAGCGATATTATTCGAGTAGTAGAAAAGTGATTTTCGTAATGGTGAAGTGATTTAGAAGACAATTGCGATAAGAAATTTATGGACAAGTGTTAGAATTTTAATGGTGAAAATTAAAATTAGGTGAAATAGTTAAATAAATGATTGTGCATATTTAATTAAATAAACTCTTTTAACTTAAATTAAAAGACATTGCGTTTTCACTTTCCCGGAACATTAAAATTATTGGCCGCGAACCGAAAACACGCGAGACTATATATATATATATATATATATATATATATATATATATATATATATATATATATATATATATATATATATATATATATATACATATATACATATATATATGGGATATTATGAAATTTGTGACCACGCTAGAGGTTGCCATTTTGCTCCACTTTTCACCAAATTTTCAGGAAAGGGTATTTGTTAAATATCTCGGTTAAATTCGTGAACCAGCTATATTGGCCCGGCAAAAATAAAATGGCGGCCATTTCAAAGTATAGCTCCGTTTTGGATGAAATTAGGTACAAAGGTTCACTGATGTATGTGATGAATCTCACAATAAAAAATCTAAAGTCGGTACCGCAGAAACAACAAGTTGGGTAAACAGACCTACGCTCATGTCAGAAGGGTTTTGTATTCAATTTTCAAAATGCAGTCACCAGATTGAATAAAGTCAAGAAGCATGTCAATGACGATTTTATTGGAGAAAATATGAAATTCGAAGATCATACTATTATTAACAAAGTTGAACGAATTTAGATTTCTGAGGTTTTTGTTATTGTTATACTCATAAATATCTCCCTTGATAATTATTTCAGATGTCCATTCGATAGGGAGGAAACATATTTTTCATGTATTTCCCCCCCTTGCCCCCACTGAAACAAAAACTGACAGTTTAACAACTGTTTTGAAAAGCTCCCATGAAAACTTTCGTTTCATACTCATATCGGCTACGTGTGATGAATTTTTTTTCAGGGGCCACTCTCCTGTACTGTTATCATCAATTAATGGCCAATTTTTTCGAATCCTAGAATGGTTACAAAACCCTTTTGCTAGGAGCTCTCTCCCACCTTCTTGACTTGTTTCACGTATGAGTATTAATTGTGGGTACTCATCTTCAGTCATTTATTAAATTGAATCAAGTGTTCAAAGCATGCACCTTAAACGTTGAAGTTGGGAAAAAATAACTCAAAATTATCCAATCTTCGCATTTAAAACAGCCACTATTTTGTTTTACGATTACTGATACCACTAGCTGAACTGATTCTCAAAGGTATGCATGAAACCTATCATTCCTGAAATTTTCATGCAAATCCTAGCAAAACTGTAGTGTCTGAGTCGGTAAAAAGCGCATGTTGTTCCATAGCCATATGTTGCCATAGTAATACATGCAGCGCATATTGTTCCATACTAATACAGGAAAATTCAAACCGTTATATCTTCCCTAAATATTATTCAATCTTTATGAAACTTTCAGGATAGATCAATCTTATAAAACGACATCTACGTACTGAATTTCATAGAATTTAAGGGTACCGTTAGGATTTAATTCAAGAAAACATAAAATCGATAAATCATACTATTACTAACAAAGTTGAGTGAATTGCGACTTCTCACGTATTTGTTGTTGTTGTACTCACCAAGGCCTACATTCCTGATTTTTTTCAGTTTTTTCGGATCACAGGTGTCCAATCGCGAGGGGGGGACACAAATTTTTCGTGCATTTCCCCTCCCTGTGCGCCCCTTGAAGCAAACTTTGCCAAATTAAGACCTGTTTTGAAAAGTTCTCATCAAGACCTTTCATTTGATATCCATGTCGGCTACCTTCAATGAATTTTTTTTTTCGGGGGGTCACTCCCCTACATGGGGAGACCCCCCTTAAATACCTTATAAAATTTTTTTGTAAGTGAACTTTGAAGAGGTCACCACTTTACACCTACATACAAAATTTTATGCTTCTAGCTTAAGCAGTTTCCGAGAAAAACTGCTGTGACACACGGACGGACGGACGGACAGACAGACGGACAGACGGACAGACAGGACGCGATTTTAGAAGGGTTTTGTAAAATTATTTTACAAAACCCTAAAAAAGTCGAAAATTTAAAACCTCATATTTTCAGCTGACATTTTCATTTTAAAATTGAATTATTTTGCCCTGTCTAGAGTGAAACTCCGATTTGACAGAATTGACACATTGATTGATGAGGTCCTAACACACAAAGTTTAAAAAAGTCCAAAATCAAATGCATGCATTCAAAATGGCGGCCCCCAAATGTCAGAAGGCAAGCGCAATTTGCTATTTCAGTAGCAACTGAAATAATGAATTTTTTTCATGAAATCGTTTTAAATGACAACTTGAAAGTATTTATAAATCAGATTATTTTTTAAATATTGTAAAATATTTTTAGCCATACCCTAAAAAATTATAAAATCGCGAGTTGTCTGTCAGCGTCACAACAAGTTTTCTCGCAAACCACATGAGCTAGAATGAGGAAATTTTCTACGTAGGTCAAAAGTGGTGCCTCTTGAAATTTGCAGTGTAAGAAAATATTTTAAAGTGTTGAAGGGGGTTTCCCCATATAGAAAGTGATATAAACATTTTTTTTTATTTCTGTAGCCCTCTAGCAGCCACATTCTCAACAGATTCCGATATAGCTTGAAATTATTAGTTATTAACACAAGCTTATTTAATTTAATTATGCAAATCGGATGACAAATAAAAACTTCGCAAATTTGCAGCTTAATATTTTTAACAGCCGTTTTCAAAGAAAATTCAAAATGGCGGCCACTGGTGGTTTAGAAAAGAATCGAAAATGTACTGCAAGTGCTCATTAAACTTTTATGGAAATCTTTTGAAATTAACTAATTGAGCTATTTAAGCCTTTGTGTGGTAACCACTGTGAAATGTATAAACAGCAAATGTGAGAAGGGCGAAACCAGTATTTATATGTTTAAAACAATTTATTACCCGCCGATTTTCAATATGTGATCCATACGTGTGCAACTCAATTTAATTAGCAAAATATTTGCGCCTCTATGAAGGGTCTCCAAACACGAATGGCGACAGATTCTTTTTATGTTAACAAATACCCATGCGGTACTACAAAAATTGGAGTAAGAAGTCTAGTAGTAGGTAAGCCAAATTCTTTTTCGAAACATTAGGCTACATACGAGAAATTTACCTTTCTGGCTGGTGCTGCCAACGGGGATTTTTTTCCTACCGACGTGTTCATCTTTTTCGGGACTATCCGTACCGGTGCATTGCACGGTGATCCAGACGGCCGAATTATACCGTTTGTGAGAAGTTTTTGTAATATATCTCTTGATCTACTATCAGTTTTCAATGCCATAGGGTATGGATTAATTTGGAGTATACCGGTCTATCCGTGGTTGTGCGGATTTCGGCTTCCACTATACGTATCGTAGTGCTGTATGTGAGCTTGTCATCCGGCTCACTGAAGAGGTCTGTATATCTGTTGAGAATCTTGAGAAGATTGTTTGACTGTTCATGTAAAAGGTTTCTGTTCGTTTATCAATAATATTGACAGCTTCAGAGGTATGTTGTTTTATTGAGATTCACAAAGAATCTAGAATTGTAAAATGTTCCTCAGTTGTGTGTATAATTGCACGTTATTCCTTTAGACTATCATTCCCGAGTATGCCATGAAATGATTTTAACGTAGGAAAGATAAAGAATTTTAAAGTTGGGGTAGATGGACCGAAAAGATAAAGTAATGCGTGATGAGTAATTTGAATTTTTCCACCAACAGAGTTTGCAAGGAAAGGTTTTTCGTTTGGATAACAAGACATTACACAACTTGGCTATATGTAATTCTTTCTAGAGCCAGTATTTATTAGAATTTTCATTTTAAATCCGCTTTTCGTCCGGTACTCGAAATAAGGGAGCGAAGAGGTTGTTAGTCTTAAAAATGTATGTCTTGCAAACCGGAGGTTTCATTGGGCTCCGGATATTCCTGTAATTCAGCATCTGCATTAGACTCACTTCCGAGTTCCGAAAATTGAACGAAATCGGCCAAGGACTGATCATGTTGTTGGTCCTCATGTGCAATGGATTCCTGGTATTTCATAATTTCCTTGTGGAGGTTTGTTCCTTGTGTAAAATGCATGTGCTGTTGTTTTGAAGGATAATTAATGGGTTGATTATTATCTCTTTTCGGAGGGAATTGTTGCCTAGCTTGAGGTCGGTTCTGGTGATTTATATTCACAGAGTGAATAGAGCATTCAACATTCATGGTACTGTGGAAATCGTGGTCTCAAACTTGAATAGAAGCAAGGATTCTGATTTAATTGATTGGGATGACAAGGCATATTAAAGTTTTGAACGTAGTTAGGTTTTGGGTAAAATCTAGGATGCATTGGCGAAGGCGATTGCAAAAAATATCTAGGCAGAGGTATAAGTGGCATTTGCTGGAAATTTCGTGGGGCTGGTATGGGTACATGTTGTAAATCCCGCGGAGCTGGCATGGGTGCCTGCTGAGTGTTTCTTTGCCTAGGCGGGATTGGCGGCGTAGTATTATCCTGGGTCCGATGAACTGCATTACTACTACTCTGAGCATAATTTATCCGGTAATTCACATTTAATTGTTTCAAACACAATCTTAGGACACGTGGAAGATCAACTGGTTCCCTCATTGTCAAGAGATGGGGCAGATATCCACTTATCCCACGCACAAAAGTATCTAAAGCTTTATTTCTATATGTTTGCACCATAATATTTGTCACTTCAGGATCCATATCCATGCAGGAAATTTTATCTAAGATAAGCGATAGATGGTGGTACACTTCTTTGTAAAAACCTTGGATGCTATTAGCACCCTGCACTATGAAACTCATCTGATATTCTAGAGTATTAATATCTCTTTTGCCAGAGTAATGTAGGGTCAGATAACGGTGTATCTGCTCCCAATTGAGTGGAGTATTGTAAGACTCTAGTGCTGCATCCACTTGACCCACGATTTTATTACAGATCAAGTTTAAGATGCCATAGCATTTGGGTGAACCCCGCAAATTATCATACAGTTTAAGGACTCTTTCAACACTCTTACACCAGGAATTAAATTCTCTTGGTTAACCTGAGAATTCCCTTAGACCTTTGATCACGTCAGGAATCCGGTCCATTTCTGCGATGTTCCCTAACTGGTCCTCATGAATTCCTTGATCTACTATTTCTTGAGGATCTATCACTGGGGTTAGAAATCGTTGCATAATGCGGGGGCACTCTCACTGCAGGATACTGGATACAATGGCTTCTAGATGAACATCAGCATCAGGGGTACTTTCAGCTGGATTTGGAGCATTTTTGGGGTTAATTTGCAGTATGAGCGGTCGAATGAGATATTCTTGTCGGGGCATTTTGAAGGGTTGGAAATATAACTATCAAGAAAAATTTTAATATGAAGATACTTACTTCTTATCCTTATAAATTTTGGTGAATAATAATTAAATTTTAGTGAAAAATTTCTCTCAACTTTTTCTTCCTCACTGAAAACCTCTCACTCACATTAAAAATTGATTTTCACTTTCAATTTCACTGTTTTCATGGACTCACAATTTTCTCACTATTCGTTTAATTTCACTTTACGTCCCTAAAAACAATATTCCACTTAAACTAGAATTAAAAATAAATATCATCCTGGAGACGGCTGCTGATTGTGCTCAGCTCCTTTTTGTTCACAATTCCTGGGGGGCCTCGTTCCTCTAGGATTAAAAAACGCACGTATAGAGCCCTTTGCGATCAAACCCTTCGTATTTTGCACTAATCGGATGAAATTTTGCGACTGGATCGAGCTTTTCTTGTCTACGCTAGTCAGACGTGGCCTTTCACAAATAATTTTGACGATATTCGGACGATACTGGTAATCTAAACGCTGTTCCTGCTCGGGCGCCAATTAAGAATCCGTTTTTCTAAGTTACGAAAAAAATTATATTATTATTTAGATTTTCGTTATGCAATGATATTCCTAAGACTAACCTCTCTTGCACCTTAGCATGATTTATTATTTTGTCAAGCCACGTGACTGCTTACTCGCGCAATTAGTTTCCATGTAAATGATGTTCGCCTGACGGAAGATGAATGATACTCGATATGCTGTTATAACGCGATAAAACTTTCTCGCGAAGATGATCCAACCATACCTTCTGACTCCGGCCGGGGGCGTTTTAGGTCCCGGGTCGCTCCGTCGGAGACGGGCGTGGGCGCCACCGTAAAATTGTCCCCCAATCCGCGAGACGAGCTTAGCTCGCGCCGGAGTCTTCACTTTGAGGGAAGAAAAAAAATCACTGCTATTATCGGTGCACTAGCCTAGATAAGGAGGACAACCCGCCTAGCTAGCTCCCGTGACAATTCCGCAATCTACCTATCCTAAATCCTAGTTTACGTGAAGTTAAGTTCACCGTGAGCCGGGACTCACACCAAACAAGACCAAAATGTACCCCAGCACTTGCAGATTATTGCGGCAGAATATGGGCGCCCTGAAATTTTCCTAATCACTCCCGAGTCAAGTATCACACTTCACTTTTATCGGATTGTATCCTTTGTTTTTGTTTGTGAGAAAAAAAATAAAAGCACATGCAATTCACTGAAAGTTCACCATTCATTATTATCTAACAAGTTATGCTACTTATTTTAAACAATCTCAAAAAGTATTTTTTTCTTTTAATTCTATCATTGTAAACCGTTCTCAAAGCAATTTTGCCTTAATTCTAAGACTATATTTACCTAAACTCGAATATCTCGACGACGGGGGCCCCGGTAAATTTTTCGCTTCACTCGTGTCCCATTGCACGCTAGCCGCGTGTATTCTGACAAAAATCAACACTGATTCCTCGAGGCGTATCCTTGGCGACCCGATGTTTTTGTTTGTCGTTTTCTGCGTGGAAGAATTCCTGAAGTTGTCGTTCTGGTGAAAGTCACGTCTTGTACTCGGGTTCCAAAAAAATAATCCAGCCACCAACTCGAGAGTTGCTATCTGGGATGACGTCCTTTGCTCGATGGTGTAACCTACCCACACAGAGTCCAAAACGAGAAAAAGAGTCCTTCGCTCACGGTTCCGTCCGTCATCGCCTTGGATGGGATTTTTCTCGCACCGTTGAAATACCCTTCGGTGAAGTTGGCCGTGACTTCTTGGACTCGTGGATTCTGGTACTATCGTTGACCCTTTGGAGCTCCAGATATCGTGGCTCCAACCTTCTTTGCTGCAAGTTTTTTTCCTGTGTTTTTAAATTAGTTTTTCTTATTTTCAATGTTGGTAGCCGTGCCCGATTGAGACTCCAAGTGTCTTCCTTTTGTTTTATGTTTATTTTCTCCAGTAGTAGATCATATTGGATGTGGGAAGATGTAAGCTTGCTACGTAAACGTCTATCCATTGAATAATTCTATCCATGGAATGATTCAATCAATGCCAGAGCCAGTGTAGTAGATGTTCCCGAAACAACGAACGATGGGATACTTGAGCACGATAAATTCACCAATCGTCCTTCAGTCAACAAGATGATTCCTCTACCCTCCAGCCAGCCAATTTGGCCTGTTTGCAATCGAACTGGAGTCCGTAAACTATTCACATCGAATTCGTTATTCGAGTGCCCCATATTGCCGACTGTATGTCCATTCTTCATCTGTCCATATGATCACAAATTACAACATTTTGATTACCGGTGACGGTCACAACAATGTCTACATTTCGAGTAACTTCATTAAATTTCGCCGCACGAAAACCGTCCATGCTAGCCTGAAGAGCGCAGGTACGGTCAATTTCAGAAATATAAACGGTGCATTTCAACCCTTCCAATACTTGTGCGCATCCTTTTCCAACTTCACCATATACGCAATTGACTATTTGCTTCCCGCCAAACATAACTTCTGTTAAATGCTTTCCCCTATCAGTAATCGACTCCTTGCAGCTATACAAACTTTCAAATTTTGTTTTAGTGACGGAATCCAATACATTCATTACTGGGGCTGTTAACTTCTCAGATTCTGATAGCTGGTACAGTCTATGTATCCCAGTGAGGCTTCCCTCTACCATGTCTTTAACCATTTTAAACGTGGATGGATTCAACATTAACTGTATTGCATCGCCTCTATCATCCAAAATCATATTTGGTCGCCAATTTTCAGCATTTACACAATTATCGTTGCACCACCAAAAATCTCCTTCGGTCTGACCACGCCATGAGAATACCGGATAATCTGCTTCAGCCAATGCCACAACAACTTCATTCTTTGTCAAGTATATAGTATATTACAGGCCGCCCATCGAATCATTGCATCCAATTCAACCAAAGTCTCGATTAAAACTGCCGTATGTGCATTGATATGTGTACCGCCAACGATTCGTGCATTTTTCAACGGCTTGTCTTCAGAGGCAAACTTTTGGAGAACCATTATCTATCTTTCTAACTTACATACTATGTTTACTCTTAGTATTAACAAAGATTACAAAATATTTCTATTTACAAAGTTTCCAATAGGTAGTACTTGGCTCGGCTGATTCTGGTAAACTTGTTACAGAGGCCAGTGCTGGGGTCTGGTTGGAATTTGTCCGTGACACTGTGTCTGGTGGGAACGTGTAGAAAAATGCAGTTTGATGTAAACTGAAGTCTGCATATTGTGGGAAAATGCAATTTGCATGATGGAATGTGATATGCCCGTGTTAACATACATAATTTGAAAATAAATACAATTGCTGTGGGAAGCGAGATTTTCGAAATAATTTGACAACAGAATGATTCAATATTCTGAAAAATGTGTAAATAAACAATACGACCCTTAATTTTTAAGTAAATTGATTTTTAAATTTATTTATCACTTTTATAACTCTAAACCAGCCACTTTTGTAGAAGTCTCTAACTTTAAATTTTGGAATAAGCAGTCTTCATACCTTTTATAACCTGTATTTCTTATATTATATCCTGATTCAGTAACGTGAAATAGAGGTCCATCAATCCCCACGAATTGGTTCATCTAACCCGTGTACGTTCGGGATAGATAGACCATCCAGTGAAAATAAGAAAATATCATATCTTCCGGTGTGATAAGCGTAACATCTTCAAAAGTGCTCACAATTAATCAAGGACGTGCATATTATACAAATATAAACCAAATGCTAGACTTACCCTAATGCAGAATCATTGATGCTTTTAATATGTTTGAACGATTAAATTTGGATGCAGCGCAATAAACAATGAAAATTATCCAACGATGTCATAAAAAAAACCCCTAAGATGGATGCAAAGTCCTTTAGGTAGTAGCACTCAAAGCGGATAGTTTGTTGAAGAGCTGACTGCTCAATTGAATAAAAATTAATCATTGTTCATACTGCAATTCAGAAAATAAACTTTACAAAAGGTACATCGAAAGACTCCCAATCTTATAATCCCCGACCCAAACATGTCAACTACTATCCATTCTCCTAGAGTCAAGTTGCTTCCACTTTTGACTCATACCCTCTCACAAATTATCAAGTAACATTCTACAAAGCCTGTTCACATCCATTCAGCAACGTCAAGTACCCTGGCCCCGTTTTAAAGGCAATACTTAACTAATAATTAAAGAGCCTCTCTATGAATATTCAAGAATACAATCGTTGGTTCCTCGTTCGTTTCACGGTGAAAAGGAGAGGATGGATGGTTGTAAAGAACGTTACAGATTTTAATTAGGACCACATTATGGTGGTAGGTTGTAAAAGTGGGCAAAAATTGAACTAGTCATGCCATGGAATTATGTGGCTATGATTAGGTCAAGTGCAAACGGTACTCGAGTCTATTTCTTGTCTAATAAATTATACAAAGGAGCAAAGACGACGTTGGTGATTATGGTAATTAGAAGGAATAGAAGAGAAAAAATATGGAAGATTCCTCTGAATATAAAATTGTTACTAACTTTAAAATTACACGATGGTTATTAACATTTTCATGAACAATGCTATATTATAGATTGTAAACTAGTACGAAACTGTGCTATAAAAGGATTTGATTGAATATAATGACTATCATGCAGAATTGAAATCCGTATAAAAAGTTGAATTCAAAAATTCTCTACTCAAATATCATAAGCTCCACTGGAAAAAAAAATCGGTGGTGGCTTTGTGGTAAGTTTTGGAGTGAATCTTCCTGAAATTGCATTTTGAATTCATTCAACCGCAAAACGCTCGCCAAAGAGACAAGGACGCTCTCATGGAATACAGTGAGGTTGGTTTCAATTCCACAATAACTGTTCTTGGCGGCTCATTTCAAGAAGGACATCATACGTTCGCTGAATTCAGACACAAGATACGGCTCGTCATCTGCTTGGGAAATATGAATGGGATTCTGAATTTAACAAGCAAGAACGCCGCATATGTTGCAAAATTACTGACTTTGAGCTGCGGTTTCAGTGTATATGCATGCTTGCATTTATGAATCAGGACAAAACCTTGCAGTTGCTGAAATGAATCTCCTAAATTCGATTGACTTTCATTAAAAGTTGAAGTGAGTATCTTAGTATACTTTGTTTTAGGAGTATAGAAAATTATATCTTCACGTTTCCAGAAAATTGAAAACGAAATTAAATAAAATAAAACAAAAAAAAATATATATATATATATATTAAATCAATATTCGCACTCACCCCTCCAATAAACTAACTCATCACTAATTATTCTATTTACAACACCAACTTTCCAATAAACGTCCATTCTCCAAAAATGTTATTTTAAGGTCCTGGATTTACGCTAGCCGAACCCATTTCAATCTAGATAATCCAATCCCTATAGATGGTCGTATAAGCATTGTCCAGTGGTAAAATTAAACCCGTTCAGTCTGACTATAGCAACAACTAGGACGTATTGTTGGACAATTCTCTGGGCTCAATGTCGAAAAAAAGTGCCCACCATGCAGCTATTAAAACTAATGGACCAAAAGCTTTTATGTA
The DNA here is from genome assembly GCA_963969285.1 of Odontomyia ornata. NCBI lineage: Eukaryota > Metazoa > Arthropoda > Insecta > Diptera > Stratiomyidae > Odontomyia > Odontomyia ornata. Next base: position 384,592,313 of record OZ017739.1, read on the forward strand.
TTGTTGGATGTATGGTTGGGTTTGTTCGTTTGTCGCTGCAAAGTCCTTGGAATAAGTGAAATTAATTTTTCGTCGTGGAATTGGTTCATTCCGCGGTTAATGGAAAATTGAAATTGTTGACCGGGCGAGATTCTTGCCACCCCCTCAAACGGAAAGCAGTATTTCTGGTTCGGAAATGTACTTGACAATGCGGAGAAGGTTGTAGATAAATCAACTGTGGCACTTTGGCGCTGTTTATTTATATCCATGCAATCATGAAGGGTTGGTGATGTTTTTTATTTGAGGATAGTAATTGTGGTGTATGTCAATAAATTTATATGTTTCAACGTTAAACATGAGATTTTTTTTACTTTAAATTCTCATACAGCTTATTTCAATAGAATTATGTTGAAATTAATAAGGTATTACATATATTATAGCAGGGTAAATACTATATGAGTTGCCTTTGGTATAAACTTTGATACCATATTAGCTTTAGCAAACTTACTAGATAGTTAAGATGAAAAATAAAACAAGTTGGGTAAACAGACCTACGCTCATGTCAGAAGGGTTTTGTATTCAATTTTCAAAATGCAGTCACCAGATTGAATAAAGTCAAGAAGCATGTCAATGACGATTTTATTGGAGAAAATATGAAATTCGAAGATCATACTATTATTAACAAAGTTGAACGAATTTAGATTTCTGAGGTTTTTGTTATTGTTATACTCATAAATATCTCCCTTGATAATTATTTCAGATGTCCATTCGATAGGGAGGAAACATATTTTTCATGTATTTCCCCCCCCTTGCCCCCACTGAAGCAAAAACTGACAGTTTAACAACTGTTTTGAAAAGCTCCCATGAAAACTTTCGTTTCATACTCATATCGGCTACGTGTGATGAATTTTTTTTCAGGGGCCACTCTCCTGTACTGTTATCATCAATTCATGGCCAATTTTTTCGAATCCTAGAATGGTTACAAAACCCTTTTGCTAGGAGCTCTCTCCCACCTTCTTGACTTATTTCACGTTTGAGTATTGATTGTGGGTACTCATCTTCAGTCATTTATTAAATTGAATCAAGTGTTCAAAGCATGCACCTTAAACGTTGAAGTTGGGAAAAAATAACTCAAAATTATCCAATCTTCGCATTTAAAACAGCCACTATTTTGTTTTACGATTACTGATACCACTAGCTGAACTGATTCTCAAAGGTATGCATGAAACCTATCATTCCTGAAATTTTCATGCAAATCCTAGCAAAACTGTAGTGTCTGAGTCGGTAAAAAGCGCATGTTGTTCCATAGCCATATGTTGCCATAGTAATACATGCAGCGCATATTGTTCCATACTAATACAGGAAAATTCAAACCGTTATATCTTCCCTAAATATTATTCAATCTTTATGAAACTTTCAGGATAGATCAATCTTATAAAACGACATCTATGTACTGAATTTCATAGAATTTAAGGGTACCGTTAGGATTTAATTCAAGAAAACATAAAATCGATAAATCATACTATTACTAACAAAGTTGAGTGAATTGCGACTTCTCACGTATTCGTTGTTGTTGTACTCACCAAGGCCTACATTCCTGATTTTTTTCAGATTTTTCGGATCACAGGTGTCCAATCGCGAGGGGGGGGACACAAATTTTTCGTGTATTTCCCCTCCCTGTGCGCCCCTCGAAGCAAATTTTGCCAAATGAAGACCTGTTTTGAAAAGTTCTCATCAAGACCTTTCATTTGATACCCATATCGGCTACCTTCAATGAAATTTTTTTTTCGGGGGGTCACTCCCCTACATGGGGAGACCCCCCTTAAATACCTTATAAAATTTTTTTGTAAGTGAACTTTGAAGAGGTCACCACTTTACACCTACATACAAAATTTTATGCTTCTAGCTTAAGCAGTTTCCGAGAAAAACTGCTGTGACACACGGACGGACGGACGGACAGACAGACGGACAGACAGGACGCGATTTTAGAAGGGTTTTGTAAAATTATTTTACAAAACCCTAAAAAAGGCAGCAGTACAGCCCCTTTTGGGCCTTCGCTTAGAGGCAGTTAGAGCATCTGATTATCATGATCGAATGTGTCGGCACTCCACAATGTGCATATGGTCAGTGTGTCCATCCACCCAGCTGCAATACATTCTGAGTTTAAACCTGCATGTACCATAACTGAACGAGCTTAAAATCTGTCCGAAGAATCACTCAAACTAAATCTCATTGCCGAGAATTGAACCAGGGAAGTTCGGCTTACGGGGTGAGTGCTCTAACCACTACATCACGCAGCCTTCTATGTCATCAAAATTTCATTTTACAGATCAACAAATCCAATAACAAAACGAAATAGCAAAAATAGTAATAACAATAAAAAAAAATAAGAAAAATGATTAGATACAATAGATAAAAATGACATATCCATATAAAACGAAATAAAGCACAGAACAGTTCATTGCTTATAAAACTAAATTATGAATTTAAAATTAGCTCCTGCAAAATTCTTTTGAATGCAGTAAAGGTTGAGGGAAAAGGACCAAGCTGCAGATTATTATGATTCCTTAGGAGACGAAGAAAAGGTGAGTGAAAATATAGCTCTGTACGAGCATATGGAATAACAAAAACAGAAGAAACACGAGTAGGACGTAAGGAGTGTCTAAAGTGTAACTCCGCAAAAATACAATACGGAGTCTGATAGTGGCGGAGTCGGTACAAAAAGCACTGATCCAAATAAGATCTACGCGCAGACAAGTACGAGAGACCAAGGAATGATAAACGATCCTCATATGGAAGATATGGCAAGTTTAGCTTAAAGAATAGGAAGCGGGTAAATTTCCTCTGTACTGACTCCAACGAGGACACAAGATAGGAATAATGTGGAGCCCAGACCACAGAACAATACTCGAGCAATGGACGGACAAGGCAAAGGAACAAGCGGATCATAGTGGAGATATTACAGAACTTGTGCATATGTCTCAGTACAAAACCCGAAACTTTAGAGGCCTTAGCAATCACATAGGAAATATGCGTGTCAAATTTAAGTTTGGAGTCAAAAGTAACTCCAAGGTCTTTGTACGTAGTAACTTCGGTCAATGCGGCCTCGTTTAGTATATAGGTGAAGGCAATAGGATGTTGCTTAAGACAAAAGGACATCTTATGGCATTTATTAACATTGAGGTAGAGAAAATTGGACAAACACCAATTATTGAGCACATTCAAGTCCTCCTGAAGATACTGGCAATCAAGGGGCGACTTAATAGTCCGAAAAACCTTGAAATCATCCGCAAACAGTAGAGAGGGGGAAGAGACTATAGAGGGGAGGTCATTGATAAACACGGGGAACAAGAGGGGCCCAAGGATTGAACCCTGAGGAACACCAGATGTAGGACAGAATAGAATAGACGTCGTTCCACCAAAACTAACATGACATGATCGGGTCGATAAATAAGACGAAACCCATGACAACAGTGAATTAGGGATTCCAAAAGCTTCGAGTTTACTGCAAAGAAGACGATGATTGACTGTATAAAAGGCTTTCGTGAAATCTGTGTATATTACATCGACTTGATATTTGTTGTCCAAACCCCTTGCAACAAAATCAGTGAACTGAATTAAGTTAGGGGACGTAGAATGACCCTTGCGAAAGCCATGCTGCTCACCAGCCAAAACAGAGCTCAACGGTTCAGAGAGTCGGTTGTGAACTAAACGCTCAAGCAACTTCGAAAAACAAGATATCAAGGATATAGGTCGATAATTACATACACACGAAGGATCACCACTTTTGAGGATAGGCACGATACGGGCATTTTTCCATTGAGAAGGAAAGGTTCCACTGCATAAGCTTAGGTTGAAGAGAAATGACAAGAAAGAGGAAAGCGACGAAGCTAAGGACTTGACAAAAATATTTGGTAGTCCGTCTGGACCAGGGCTGACGTTAGGAACAAGGGAATTGATTAAGGATTCAACTTCAAAAGGGTCAGTGCTTAGAGTTGCGAACGAAAAACCAAAGTTACCCGCAGAGATGGAGGGAGTGAATTCATGGAGGGGAGCGAAGGTAGAGGAAAAATATTGAGCGAATAAATCGGAAATTGACTGATGAGAAGAACATTCCACATTATCCCAGCGGACTGATGAAGGAAGATGAGATGTAGTCTTTAAAGACTTGATATAAGACCAAAAGGGCTTAACATTGCTAAAATTGAAGGAAGCTTCCAGGCTGGAAAAGTAATTCTTCATAGCAATTTTTAATTCATTTTTGGCATCAGAACGCAACTTGCAAAAGTGGGGATTTATCCTTTGCTGCACCTGAGCGTTTGAATTCACGACGTACCCTATCCTTGGCATTTAAGGCAGTAAGAACGCGTCTTGTCAACCGAGGTTTAAATTTATTTTTACGGGCCGACTGAAGAGGTGTAAATCTACAGTTAAGGTAATGGAGAAGCCCATAAAATTTAGTAAGAGCAGAATCGCAGTCAAGGTTTTGAAAGAACTGAAGCCAATTCACAAACGAGAGTGTTGCATTAATTGCTTCATAATTAGACCTGAAAAAATTGAATTTAGGAGAAGTGACAGGATTTTTTATGATAAGAGGAACTGTAGTGAGGTTAATAGAAAGAGGAGGATGGTGTTGATCAGGAGAAACATAGGGATATAAGGCAGGAGATACAGACAGATGATGAGCAGAAATATTCGAAAGAACTAGGTCGAGGAGTCGATCATTAGTATTACGGACTTGGTTAAACTGGGACAGAGCACATAGAGAAAGAAAGGAAGAAATGGCAAGGGAAGACGCATTAGAAGATGAAATGGAAGAAACAGTTGTGCCAGCCCAATCAACGGCAGGTAGATTGAAATCACCACAAACAAGGATTCTGGATTGAGGATGGCATAGTATGAAGTAAGAAGCGAGATCATCAAAGAAAGACTCATATAATTGCAAGGAGGAATTACAAGGAATATACACAGAAGAAATCAGTAAATGCGCGTTATTAGGTAAGGCCATTACACATTCTAAGGCATGGGAAAAGTTAAAATCAGTACAAAGGGAACTAGACAAAGAATTACTGACGGCAATCAAGACTCCGCCACCATCAGACTTATTTGTGGCATTAAGATCACGGTCACACCTATAAATAATGTGATCAGAGAACAATTCTGAATCGAGAATAAAAGGTTTCAGCCATGTCTCAGAAAAACATATGATGCTATCGTTCCTGAGGTTATAAGAAATAAGAAGATCTTCAAGCTTAGTCCTTAAACCTCTAACATTTTGATAAAAGATGGAAACTTGATTATTTAGCTTACGGGGGTGAAAGTTGGAACTATGAAGAGCGTTGACATTATCCAAAATAAGTTGACCAGCTTGCTCATGGGATTGAAACTTAGATCTATAAACAGCGTTGACATTATCCAAAGTTACGTAATGACTGAGGGCTGCTTTGGTTTCTGAAAATTTCTTCTTCCCACCGAAACAAATTCCTTAACAAGCGCGCCCGAGGGCCAGAAGTCCTGGTGAAGAATTTGTTGGAAGTCAGCGTCTATGTCAATTTTGAATGAAACGAGGTAACGCTTTTCATCTGTGAGCTTTCTGCATAACAGAAATGGAAGTGTTTTTCCGAATTTGCGTATGATGAAATCGTGAATTTGCTCACACGATGTTTTTGAAGCAAACCGCGAAACAAAGACACTCTCATATTGGAATTGGAAGACGCGGTCAATTGATACAGACAGTTGGAAGCCCTATTTGCAGGAATCGAAGGCCTAAGAGGGGCTGTAGGGCTAAAAAGAAGAATCTAACCGAAACATGATGCTATATGAACTTTGATTTTTGTGCGCTTCCAACAAATCCCTTAAAAAGGGCTTTGTCACAAAAAGTGCTCAAGTATCAATGAAAGGTAACACAGACGAAATCAAAAACAGATAGCTGTAAAAGTCCCAGAAACTATTAACAGTGCCATCAACAACTATTGAAGCTGTGAACATTCCAGAAGTAGAGTAAGAGGTTCCACGTCCTTTGTGGTTACGTCAGAGGGTAAAAGCGTGTCTTCCCTACCTGGTAATGGAATCAAAAGTAATAACCACTCCGCCGAAATGCAGTTTTGCTAACAAGCTAACTTTTCATCCCTAGAGACTCTGACAATGTTTCAAAACCTGCGAAAGAGCCCCGGAATGGAGTGGACCGATGATAATGACCTGGCAATAGAAAAAAGCACAATGGCATTGGAACCTGGAATATTAGATCAGTGGATAGCTCTGGGGCTGTCGGGGACCTTTTGCAAAAGGCCAGTCAATATAAAACTATACAAAATGGCAGTATTCAAAGCTGGAAAGCCTACTATAAAGCGAAAATATGGACTGGCTTTTATTGTGGATAGGGAGTTCAATTCACACATTATTGCTTTAAAGAAGTCAATGAATGAATGTGTGCAATCCATATAAAAAAGAAATTCTGCAAAAATTTTGCCGATAAACGTTTATCCTTGAATCAAAGAAAAGGTGCAATCACCTGGAAAGACTATTCAACACATCGCCTACAAACGACACAAAACTAATTCTGGGTGATTTCAATACTTACGAGTGGGTTTTCTTTTTTTTTGGGGAGGTAAATGTCATTTGTGCACTAAGTGCTCGCGAGTGGCTGGAACACCCACTACAAACCTCCGCTGTCAACCCAAGAACCCAGCTTGAAACCGTTTGATGCATTACTTCAAGCCGGGTCTTGTTTTGTTACGTGATGAGGTGCCTTCCAGTTGGGGCGAGAGAGGAGAAGGGGAATTGTCAGAGAAGTGATCTTCCAGCCCCAATGTCCCTGGCTGTGGTGAGTCCCTTTTATCTATTAGGACTGCCCCAACATAATGTGTCACCTGGTTCCATTTACCGACCGATTCAAAGCATCACCATAACTATAGTATCCAAAAAGGTCTCCTGGGTAAAACTGATAATCAAGAGACCATGACCAAAGTTTCTATCAGCAATAACGCTCCCTGCAAGATGTAATCCTCAGTGCTCCTCTTCTCTGAACCTGTGCCAAGCATTTTCAGTATACCTCATTACTGAGAGTGTCGTTCCATATTTCTGCTCCATACAGTAGCACTGACCTTAAGCCCTCATCAAAAGGCGTCTTCTTGATGGGGATGATGGTTATTCTGCGGACTCTTTTCTTTGTCAAGTGTGCGCTAAACTGAACCCGCAAGCAGTCATCCAGTCTCTCACTCGGCGCCTTAGCATACCCAGCCTAAGTTCTGCCTGTTCAACGGTGGGTCCAGCAACCAGAGTCACAACATCATCCACATAGCCAGTCTGGCATCTGCAGTCCCAGTAGCCCGTCGTAAGATACATTCCATAGGTCTAGAATAAGGATAGATCCTTGAGCAAGCATGATGTAACTTCCATCTTTCGTTGACCCAGTTTCGTGTCGCGAAGCAGGCTTAGGCCCTTCAAGTAGTCCCTCAGAAGCCACACTAGATATTCTGGAACTTGAAAAGAGTTTTCCAGCGTATCCAGAATATCCCCTCATCTAATGGAGTTGAAGGTGTTCCTAACGTCGAGCGTCACCCAAAGAACGATCCGTCGCTTGGTGCGGCTGTATTCCTTTGGCTTTGAGACTGCGCTCATCACCTCTACAATTGTATCAATGGTGGAACGCACTGCTCTGAAATCGCACTGCCAAAGGGATAGGTCCCCAGCAGCACGAATTGCGTCAGTGAGTCTTCCCTTGATGAGTTTCTCCAGCAGTGTCTAGCATGTATAACGGATGGTATGCAGACGACTACCCGGGGCTTCTCTTCCCCTTGCTAATCAGCATGAGCCTCACTACCTTTCATCGTACCGGGAAACCCCCATCCCGAAGGCAAGCATTGAATGTGCTGAGCAGCAAGTCAGGACAATGGTGATAGACTAGTCTTGTCCAGCTTTTTTGCATCATGTATGCAAGGCTTCCGTAGGGCACCAAACTTCCACATGATTAGCTTGTAGCCAAGGCCCCACGGGCCCTTGTTCACATTGGCCACTAGATCTTACCAGCAGTGAGCCTTGCTGTTGTTAATCAATTTGCGAAGGTATTTTCTGACCGGCTTATATGCTGCTGCCTAGTTGCATACCTCATTCATGCCCATTGAGCCTCACACCGAGGCTCGTGATACTCCCTTCGCTTTTCAGCGATTTCAGTCAACCACAAGTACACAGGAGGCTTGCAGTGCCGGATTTTTCTACGGGACATAGAACCATCGCAAGCAGTGGTGATGATGCTCGTAGTTGAGTTCACTACGTCTTGAGCTTCTAGTTGTTCCATCTCCTGCAAATCACCCTGCAGCGGAGCACCTGCTGTGAGCAGCTCAACGTCCATCCTTCCAATGTTCCACCCGATTGTAGATAGTCGAGAGCATGGATGTCCGGAGCAAATATCACTGATCTCAAGAAAATGCACTGATGATCACTGGCTGAGTAGTCGTCTATTACTCTTCAATTGTGTAGCATATGTACTGAGGACTCCGGGGCAAATTTTACGTTTGGTATGGCTTCTTTATAGTATATACGGTAGAAAATTGACGTATTTCTGGTGTTTATTACAAAGAGCATTTTCCTGGCCACCATTTCCAGGATTCGTTTTCCCCGTGGATCTGTTTGAGGCATGCTCCATTTGATTGCTTTAGCGTTGAAGTCTCCTCCAACGAGCACGTTCCCGTCTGCGTTCGAGACAGTGCCCTCCAAAGTATTAAGTTTGGCTTGACAGGATTGATATTGATTCGTTCAGCATTAGATACACACTAAAGAGGTGGTCCCTAAACACCAGACCCACACGAAACAAATCACGGTTCCGAGCCCAAATGTCTGCAGTACCAGTTTCACCAGGATACCATGATGCAGAACTTTTATCATGGTGTTACTCACTCAGCAGCATAAAGTCAGCTTTCATGTCCCTCCCTAACTGCTCAAGCAGAATTTAGGCTGTTGAACTGCAGTGAAGGTTGTGCTGCAGGATATGGGTCATCGCAGATCTGATTTTGCCTTGGCTAGAGCTTCCCGAAAAACCCGAAATTTCTCTGATCGCAAGATACAGTCTTGGATCGGTATACTTGCTTAGGCCTCCTTTGTACACCCTTTTCTTTTATGTCCTATTTCACTGCATTTGTAACATAGGGAACTCCTATCGGGTCCTTTGTTTACTTGTGTAGTGTGACCATAGCCAAGGCATTCAGAGCATCGAAAAGGGCACTGATCTTTGCCGTATCCTGCAGGGAACCCACCCTGTTCTTACTTTGCTCTCATTCTGAAATTGTTCAGCGTCCTTTTTGGTTAAGTCAATAATGGCCATGTTTTTTGGTGTCGGCCTCGCTTTATTCTGCCCATACTAGAAAACTCGCTTTTGATGGCTTCTTCTACCTCAACCAGGACCGTGATGCAGTCAATGTCTCTTATTATGATCGTTGCTACCTGCACTTTTGCCAAGGATTTTCTTTCCTCCGTCACAGAATGCTTCGTTATTGTTGGCCTCTGCTCTGAATTTGACCAGTTTATAATACGACCGCGTTGATAGTACTGCTTTAATGCCAGTGTTAGTGTCTTTGGGCCATACATATTCTTGATACCTTCACAGCACTTGAGCGTAAGATGGGCCATCTTAGGGTTTTCTGAGTAGTGCCTCCTGCTGGGGTCTTCTTTGGGGCTTTATTCTCTCCTTTTTCACACCAGGTCTTTTTTCTTATTGGCCATCTGTGCGCATTTTATTTTCTGGCATGTTTTGAAGGAGACTCTTTGCGGCTTCCTTCGCTGCTTTTGTCAGCACTGTCTGGAACCCCTAATTTGGCATTCCATGCCCATTAAGTGCCTCTTTCTCCCTTCTTTTATCTAAACCTCCTTCGATTGGGCTAGAGTAAGTTACACCACCAACCCAACTGTGTGAACTACGAACGTACTCCGAGGCCTACCAAGGTTTTACCGGATCAGAGGGGGTATGATACTAGAATTGGAGCAGTTCACATATGAGTCTTACCTTGATGGTACGGTGTAAAGCAACTAGGTCCAAACCCATCATATCCAACGGGCTAGTTTGTTGTCCAAAGCGTGGACTGGTCATGTGCTGGTCCAATAAAGTTAGCCCTTGAGCATACTTGTCGTCCACACATATCAAGGAGCCAGTTGTACTGTCGATCATTACTTGATCAAACTGGTTAGGTTTATCGATGTCGTTATCAAAGGCGTATTCAGTGAAGAGCAGCCCTCCAAACGACGTCTGTGGCAAAAAATGTCAGGCAGACCCTCGAGAACCAGTTGGCTCCCATCTTATCTGACACATTGCTAAAAAAAGCAACGAGCTCTGGGTGGAAGTGTCACAACAGATAATTGGTATCAAGCCCAGCGCAGGAAAAAAGAGTGATTCAATGCTAAGTATCGGAATATGTTAGATAAAAATAATCAGACGTACAAATGATATTTAGGTAGAAAACCAGGAGGAAGACAGACCAAATGAAAATCTCGGAACAGAAGCGAATAAGGTCTTTTGAATTAAGAAAAGAAAATAGTATGAAAATTATATAATCCCTGTGAGCAACAACACAAGGCAAGTATACTAAGCAGTGCAGGTTATCAGCCCAAAACCTCGCTCTTTCGTGATGACATCGGCAATGTCATTGCTGATGATAACAGGGTTAAGGAAAATGGGCATCATATTTCAAGAACCTTTTAAATCCTCCATGCAACTCCAGATAACTGGAGCCTATAGATATTCCCAGAGAGTTTCCTTTGGCACCACCAACTCTTCATGATATTTGTTCCACTATCAAACCCCAAAAGAATAAAAAGGCGCAGAGTATCGATGAGGTTGCAGTAGGGCTAATTAAATATGATGAAAGCAGTGACCAGAAGGCGATCTTTAAAATTATCTAGCATGTTTGGCAGTGAGAACATATGCTGAACGAGTGGCGCCAATCAATTATACTCCCTATCCACAAAACACGTGACAAACTACAGTGCGAAAACTAAAGAGGCATGTCGTTACTTTGCATAGCGTACAAAATATTTCTAAAAACTCCGAAAGTAATATCAGATCATATGCTAACAGTGTTATTGAGGGGTATCAAAGTAGGTTTACAGCAGGTAGATTGACAATAAACCAACTGTACAGCGAAGCAGGTACTTGAGAAATACTACACAGATACACACCAATTTCTCACTGACTTTAAGCATATGACGGTATTGATCATAGCGTGCTGTATAAAATAGTACTTTGTTTTGGAATCCCAGCTAAACAAGTCCATCTTACCATAATAGCAGTGATTTTGACAACCTCCCAAGTCCGCATTAATAACCAACTCACCGATGGCTTTGACACAAATATCGGACTCAAGCAGGGAGATAGACTGACCCCATCGCTATTCGATTTCACTTTAGAATATGTCATAAGAAAGCTACCTGTCGATACAAGAGGCAAGTTAGCATTGTAGTCAAGCCAAGTGGTAGCCTATGCGGAGGACATCAACATTTTGGCACGATCATCAACATCAGTCTAAGAACTTTTTTTGAAACTCGACTGTAAAACAAAACTAGTAAGGCTACAAATCAATGAGAATGAAACAAAGCTCATAACGCAGTCGATAAAAAATATCTCAAATATGTACATAAAATAACACACTTGGTGAATGCAATATAAAAAATATGAGTGAAATAATATACCTGAAAAGGCATTCACTGGGTGTAGGCCGGAAACCAGTGGGGAAACCGAGGAAACCCTAGTCTAAGTCGGTCAACGAAGACAGCTAGTTGCTGCTCGGATTTCAAAATTGGAGGACGTGGTCAATGAACCGAGACAGTTGGAGGTGCTTGTTGCAGCAAGTGACGGCCCGAGAGAGACTGTAGTGCAACGAAGAAGAAAAAGAATGATTGTAATTGTTTTACGTAGTACTGGTGAAAGCCAAATTTAATCACATTTTTATTTAACCTTAGCTTCGTTTTCATGGCGTTTTCTAGAATGAGTATAATGTTTTGGAAAACGATAAATTTTCTATATTCATTGATAAATCATCTGCAGGGTAGTTTTTGCCGAAATTGTATCAGTAGTTAATGTCTCATTACGCGTAACATTATCGCGACTTCTGTACACTCGTGAATTGGGCAGGCATGACAAAGGTCGAGAGCAACACCGATAAGGATCGCGATCCATCCTCACTTACAAAATGTATTCAGAATGGCCCAATTATAAGTGATTAATGTCTGATTGTACACTCATACTCTAGACAGTCTTCTCGATACATATAGCTCAAATGTTTTAAGCGAATGCAATAAGGAACCACCTTCTTTAGTGTGTATCTAACTCAGAACGAAAAGATATCCTCTTTTCAAGCCAAGCTTAATGCTCTGGTGTGCGCTGTCCCCAGCTGGAAACATGCTCATTGGGGAGACTTCAACGCTAAAGTAATCGAATGGGCTATGCTTCAAATAGATCCGCGGCGAAAACGGATCCTAGAAATAGCAGCCAGGATGGCGCTCGTTATACTAAACACTGAAAATATGCCAACTTTACGCCACATTGGCTGTGAAGGAACCATACCGGACGTGACATTTGCCTCTGAGTCCTTAGTATGGAGGACACAATTGGAAAGTATGAGATGACTACTCAGCCAGTGATCATTAGTGCATTCTGCTTGAGATCAGTGATGTTGCCTCCTGATGTCCGTGCTCTCAGCTTTCTACAATTGGGTGGAATATTGGAATGATAGTCGTCGAGATGATCACAGCAGGTGCTCCACTGCAGGTTGATTCGCAGGAGACGGAAGAACTGGTAGCTCAAGCTGTGATGAACTCAACTATGAGCATCTTCATGACTACTTGCGACGCTTCTCTGCCCCACCGAAAACCCCAGCACGGAAAGCCCTCAGTGTACTGGTGGTCGACTGGAATCGCTGAAAAGCGAAGGGAGTGTCACAAGCTTTAGCGTGACTCAACGGGCACGGAACCCTGACGATGCAAGCAATCTTGGTAGAAGTATATAAGCCAGCCAGTAAATGCTTTCACAAATTCATAAACAACAGCAAAGCTCGCTGCTGGCAAGATCTAGTGGACAATGTGAACAAGGATCCCCAGTGCTTTAGCTTACAAGCTAATTATACGGGTGCTTGTTGTCCTACGGAAACGTTGCATACATGATGCAGAAAAAATAAACAAAATAGTGCGGCCGCCCTTTCCCACCAATCCCGTCCATGCTGACGCTATCTACGGTAAAACAGCAGTCAAGCGTCCACTCTTTCACAGCTGGAACTGTAAAAGGCAGTCCTCTTACTCACAGTGAGGAAGACTCCAGGTCTAGTTGGTATTCCAGGTTAGGCGTTGCAACTTGTCTATCACCACTGTCCTAACTTGCCGCTCAGCACATTCAACGCTTGCCTATGGGACAGGGCTTTCCCGGATGATGGAAGGTGGCGAGGCTCGTGCTGATCAGCAACGGGAACGGAAATGCCTGACTGACCACCTGCAAACCACTCGTTATGCATGCTAGACACTGCTGGAAAAGTGCTAGAAAAACTCATCAAGGGAAGATTCACTGATGTGATTCGTGCTGCTGGGGACTTACCTCCTCGACAGTACGACTTTAGAATAGGGCGTTCCACCATTGATGCAATTGCAGAGGTGGTGAGCGTGGTCTAAAAGGCAGAGGCAAACAGCCGTATCGAGCGACGTTAGGAATACCTTCAACTTCGCTAGACGGGTGGATATTCTGCACACGCTGAAAACCCCTTTTCAAGTTTCAGAATATCTAATACGGCTTTTGAGGGACTATCTGAAGGACCGAAGCCTGCTCTACGACACGACACAGGGGCAATGAAGGATGGAAGTTACATCGGTTATTGTCCAGGGATCTTTCCTTGGTCCAGACCTGTGGAACGTGATCTACGATAGACTACTAAGACTGGAGATGCCAGATAAGTCGCGCTTGATCGGCTATGCGTATGATGTTGCGGCTTTGGTCACTGAAACAAACGCAACTTAGGCTAGGTATGCTAATGCGCCGAGAGAGAGACGGGATGACTGCTTGTGAGCTCAGTTTAGTACTGGAAAAAACTGAAGTGGTTATCTTGACAAAAAAAAGAATCCCTAGAGTAAGAATGATCAGTTTTGGAGACATACGAATCGAATCAAATCCAGGAGTGAAGTATCTAGGGCTACTGATCGACTTAAAGATGAGTTTTGCTGAGCGAATTAGGGCAATCGCTGAGAAAACTGCTTCGGGAGTATCGGCTCTGAGTTAACTTATGGTCAACGGAGGGGGACACTGCCTACGAAGAATACGCCTTTTGATGAGTGCTATCGTGTAATTGCTACTGTATGGAGTAGAAATATGGGATGACGCTATCAGTAAGGAGGTATACCATCGAAAATGCTTGGCGCAGGTACAGAGAAGAGGAGCTTTGAGAATTCCATCTTCGTATCCGACAGCCTCAGATTCTGCAATGGCAGTTATTTGAGGCGTGATACCTGTTGCTCTCCTTGATCGAAAGCGCCGTGACATTTACTTGCCAGAGGGAGATGGTTGTCCGCGAAGAGATACAGCGCTTACCAAACAATTGGCAGCAGTCTTGGGTGAAATGTACGAGGAGAAGGTGGACTGCGCACCTCATCGTGGATGTAAGACCGTGGCTAAATTGAAAGGAAGGTGAAACTGACTTCTATCTGACCCAGCTTTTGAGCGGACATGGGTGTTTTCAGTTTTACCTGCACAAAACCAGTAAGTCACGGTTCTCCATTGTCGGTTTTGCCCAGGAGAGGAGTGCAATGCCTGCCACATATTTTTTGCGAGCACAAAATGGAGCCCGGTACGAAAGAACTTCTATAGGCTGACGGGAGACCTGCTTGAATCGGTTGACGATTGGAACCAGGCGACACATTATGCTCAGGAAGTCTTAAAAGATAAAAGGGACTCACAGCAGCCGGGGACGTTGATTCTGGGGGATCACTTGTGTGGCGACTCCCTTTTCCCTCTCCCCTTCCACTAGAAGAAGGATCCCTCAGCTTGAAGGCATTCACAGTGTAGCAAAATGAGACCTGGCCTAAAGCAATGTGTCAAATGGTTCCAGGCTGGGTCCTCGGGTTGACAGGGGAGGTGTTTAGTAGGTAGTACAGTTGTCTTCTTGCGAGTATGGGAGCTCCATAAGGAAATGACGTTCACCTCCCAGCCACAAAAAAGTCCTTGCTTGGCAGATTATTATAACTGAGTACTTTTTGTGAAGCATCGGGTGGATGGGTCGCTTGCAAAGATGCTTTCCATTGGATTGATACTATAACTTACTTACCTTGTATCGAGGCAACTGCTGCTAACACTTTCCATTGTTTTGTGGCAGATCTGTTCCGTACATTTTACGATGCAGAATTCAGCGATTGCTGCACTTGATTCAACGCATCATTTTCTGTTATGATTGCTGTCGCTGCATTTGAACTTGATATGCTTGAAATAGTTGCTTTGAGTTAGCAGAATTCACATATGGTTGCTGAACTTGTTGTTCGTTAAGATTTGTGGCTAGGACCAGCAATCTAGTAGCTGCATTGGTGCTTCTACATCACGCATACTGTCCTATCGAGGACATTCAACCGTTGGCTGGCAATAGATCTCTCGTCAAGGATGACCATTGCTGATTATGTTTCCATCGCAACATTTGTCGAGACTGCGGTGGCACGTTACAAAGCTAATTTAAGCTTACGTATCATGTCCTGGCCACGTAATTTATATTTTTTTAAATTTACAACAAAAATTGTATTTAAATACATTTTAATTTAACTCACTGTAAATACTAGTTACCATTTAAATTAATATCATTTTTCACTGCAAATATTAAGAATTAACTTAATTGGTAATTTTAGAAAATAGTCTCTAGACGTGCGATCTTCTAAAACGATAAAATAAAGTGCACAGTTGATAGATCTCTACTTGCTTTCTTAATTTATCAGTCGTGATAGTCTTTTTCACTTATTTTGTATCCTTAATGATCTCTTTTTTAAAATACACCAAGGTGAATCCTAAGACACCATAAACGGTATCTTAGAAAATCAATTCATTTTAAAAGTTAATCTTAACCCAGCTACATTGTATATTATAACTACCTTCGATCTCATTTCAATATTCTACTCCAGAATCATAAACTCAATTTTCTATTTTGCTGATATAATGTCCATCATATCTTTACTGATTGGATGGTGATTCTGCTCATCCAACCCACAAAAGGAGACGCTGAAATAATATGCTATCTTTTAATGAAAACATGAAGTCAAGCATAAAATTAAGTTATATAATTTGATAGAATCATCCTTGCCGGAGCACTGCCAGGCACCCCAGCACAAGTAGATGTCTTTGACGCTACACCACTAGTTTCAGCATTACTTGAGTAATTCATACAGGATAATGTAAAACTGTCCACTTGACGACCATTAATCAAAATAACGTTTGACGTTGAAGTGGTTTATGATTATCTCCGGAAAATGTAGATGAAACTTGTCATGGTGAAAATGTGTCACGAAGATATGAATAAGTCTTTCGGTTAAGATTCTACATATCCATCCTTACCATGGCAACTACGACGTACCATTAGACTTTGTGCTCATTAATTTTGAAAGGTGATTTGAATTTACTGACCCAGCTCAATACATTCTTTAATTCAAAAAAAATTCCCCTGAGATAACTTCTCCCTTTCTCCTTTCTCTCCCTTTAACTCGAGCGTGTCAATAAGCTGTCGTCAGATTGCAGTCAAGTATCTTTCAAGTATGGGCGCGACCAACAAAGGCATTTATTCACGTTTAAGATTTTCTCAAGAAAGACATTCACACATACTCGTTTGCGGTAGAGTCACAAAGTCCTTAATGTTAATATCTGCCTCTTAGAAGATGATCCTTTTGCAAATAGCAAAGAAGTCCTTTTGAATGACATCGGGCTTTATGTTTGTCAGCGTTTTCATGACTTGAAAGCTTTGGTTGCAGCTAGGAAATTTAGTTGTTAGGCGTTTTCTATCATGCACTACAAAAGGATATAAGGAGACAAAATGAGTTTGCAGTAGAAGAAGATGCTTGAAATGTAAACTGACGAGTAGTCATTAACCTTTTAAGAAACTGTTGCGTATAATGTCGTTAAGTTTTATGTACTACTGGTGTCTGCATATCATGAAGGTTATATAGATTAAGTGCTTAAGAATGCTTGACTTTTGGTAGAAGTTTGATTAAGGAAGTTACTGCTGTATTTCAAACAAATGGAGGTCGAAAATTTAGTTTGATGTTATTTATTCGCATTTGTTTATTCGCCAAACACGGCACAATTAAATATATATACACAAAATTAAGTAGCATGCATATCAAATTCATACAAACATACAAGAATATCGTCTATCTTATGGATGAATTGAGGACTTTTAATATTTTTGACTTAAAACAGGACTTGAAAGTGGTTGGGGAGTAATGATCACTTAACTTATTGAATATTTTGAAGCACCTTAATACCCGCAAATTTCCAAAGGAGGAAAATGTTAACCGCCGGATTCCCTATTTTCCCCGTATGGTCACCACTTTATTGCGGCTACTCCGGCGGAGGCTCCACCGTCCCCAATCTAGCTTACCCGAAGACGGGCGTGGGCGCCACTCGTCCGTTTTTCGAGCCTCCCAAGGGGTCGTCCGAACGAGAAGACGACCGCCGGAGCAAAAATTATCGCTTGGCACTGAAAACCGAGAAAACCGACACTCACATTCGCTACCCTCACCAAACACTACCACCACCATCAAATATTCCAGGTCTTCTTGCCTGGTCACCGCCCCCGGGAAAAGATTTCCCGAACCGCACTCCTCACAACTGGAAAAAATTTAATTATTTGGCCCTTGATATGTGAAAGGAAAGATCGAATAATTAAACCTACGTTAAGTTTATTTATCAGAAGAAAACAATTCAATAACTTAAATGTTAAAAGAAAGCCACTTACTTATACTTCCTAACATAAAAAAGGGGCCCCTCGCTTCCGTTCGCTCGAGCTTTCCTCCGCCGTCTCGTCGAAGTTTGTAATGAAGTTCTTCTCACTGCCGGCTCATTCACTTCCCGCCGGACACTTGTTCCTATCTTTCCAAAATGTTGGCCGGACAGCCGTTCACGTTTCACTCTATATTTTACCGCTTTTCGCAACTCCCCCATTGCAGGCACATCCAAAATCTTCGCCGCACAAAGGAACGAAGAACGACCGTGCCAATCTTCCCGGCTTAAATAAAATCACTGATGATGTTCCGATGATCACTTGTTTTTTCGCAGCTCCACCGTTGCTTGCACATCCAAACTCTGCACCGCTCAAAAAGAAAGAAGGAAAAAAAAGACCGCCTGTGCCAATTTTCTCGGCTTAAGTAATCGCACTCAATCCCTTGTTTTGAGTGACTTAGCTCTGCTGAACGAGTAACTCCCCTCGCTTGTTTCCACTCAACCTACGTGCCATCTGTGGCGATCCTATTGGGAATCGAATGTACTATCTGCCGAATGCATTGATTCCATCTCCATTGTCTGTTATTGTTGATTCGTCATTTATTCATCATTTCCTTCGACCGACGATACGAGTGGAGCATCACTTGTCGTTTGCTTGTCTGCTGTGTCGTCTTTGGCGACTGATGATGCTCCGATGATGACAATCATTTGAATCTTTGGTTGGTTTCGCTGGAACAAGAATTTCCTTACTGCATATTTTAATTTTTTTCTACATTAGTTTCCTACTTTGATCATACTCATTTGTATGTTTAATTTTTAGCAAATATTATTATTATCAAGCCATGGTAAGGTCTTTTATAGAGTCTTATAATGAAACTAGTTTATAATAGGATAAGAACTGCAACAACCCATGAATTAGCAAGTTACACTACAATGTCGCGTGAATGATGAAACAACCATCTAAATCGGATATAATTGCGGTTTCCG
This sequence comes from Odontomyia ornata, assembly GCA_963969285.1. NCBI lineage: Eukaryota > Metazoa > Arthropoda > Insecta > Diptera > Stratiomyidae > Odontomyia > Odontomyia ornata. Next base: position 384,611,211 of record OZ017739.1, read on the forward strand.
TTGGAATTTGTATTTTAATATCGCGCTGTTGGAAACACCATGTTGTAAAATATTCACCTTTAGTCGCAAATGAAGACTCTCCTGGCCGGAATGTGGGATTTGATGTTCGTTTAACCTTCCCATTTGCTTAGAAATCTTTCCCAACAATCATTGGGATTCAAATATAACTTTCCATGTCTTAGCATTGTGGGCATTATCGACTGATTTACCGCCGCTGATGCACTTGCGCCTATTAGGTTCGGTATGTACGATAAGATGTGTCTTTAGAGTTTTGGATGTTTCATAATATCTGCCACAATCACTGTACTCATGCTTGAGTGCGCAAACATTGGATTGGGATGGAGCGGAATTAGAGTACAAAGCCTTATGACGATGCAATGCGTTGCCTGACTACATGTTTTGCCGCATATGTTGAATGGATGACGAATGTTTCCGCTACCGTGTGTTTTTCGTATTTCGTTTTTCGAGCTCACGCTGGTGCTTGTTGCCTCCGCCGCTTGCTGCTGGTTGCGTTGTCCATAATTGTGGCGTGTTGAACGGAAATGTCCTAGCTACATGAGTTTAATTACATTAAGTTACAAAGAAAAATTACTACGTGGCTTCCTGCTTGTAATTAAAACAATTATTAAGCTTAAAATTATTGTGTGGTTTTCTTTTTGTAATTCAAACAATTATTAAGCTTAAAATTAATGTGTGGCTTTCTGTTCGTAATTTAATCAGTAATTCTTTCGTGAATGGAAATTTAAATTACTTGTTGATAGTTACATCATCAGACAACCAAAAACAAACAATTAATAAAGTGCGGCTCGGTATTGCGTAGGTTAAACTCTTACGAAATCGCGTATGGTAGTGTTCGGGTGAGCAGCGCTACGGAGTCTCAATGTTCACCCGTAACAACCTGTTAACCGGCTCATTGTCCGCATAATTAGTGTGATGCATATTCGTGGTTAACATGGGACTATGTCTAGCGACTCTAATAGGATCACGCAAGTGTGTGTTGTCTGACGGAAAAGCAACTTGAATATTACATCTTAAAACGTCAAATGGTAAACATGCAGCCAAAGCGACTCTCCTGGAGGCGAGTGATGTCAGGTTTAATGTTTGAAGTCGATCTCCATAAGATGGTAGATTATGAAAAGAAGTGGGGTCATGCAGGGATCTTAGTGCGAAGAGTAGAAATTGTTTTTGTACAGACTCAAGTCTACGGCTATAGATAACGTTTATAGGATCCCAGATTATGCAGCCGTATTCGAGAATAGGACGGACTAGTGAAGTGTAAAGTGATTTTGTTGCCCAAATATTCATAAATTCTTTTGCTTTCCGTTTAATAAAACCTAGCATCTCATTGGCTTTACACAGAACTTGATCATAATGAAGGTTGAATCTGAGTTTCGTGTCTAAGACTTCACCAAGGTCTACAACTTTTTCAACTCGTCTCAGTTGTATGTTATTGATTTCATAATTTATATGATGACATTCCTTCTTCTTGTAAAGCTTATTACCTGAAATTTTTCCAAATTGAGTTCAAGATGATTCTCAACGCACCAGTGATGAAGGATGGTTAATTTAGATTGGAGAAAAGAAACATCGGTTGCGGATTGTATTTTATGATACAGTTTGAGGTCGTCTGCGTAAAAAAGCACCGCACTTTTGATGGATCTGAGATAAAGATATTGAAAAGAAGTGAACCGAGATGACTGCCTTGAGAAACTCCAGAGATGACATTGATCTCACGCGATAACCGGCCTTGAAATTTAAGAAATTGTGTTCGTTTTTTCAAATAGAACTGAGCCCAGCGGAGCAGTTAACCGAATATGCCAAAGTTACGGGGTTTCTTTAACAATATTTCATGGTTCACTCTATCGAACGCGTTGCTAAAATCTGTACATATGGCATCCATTTGGTTTCCTTGCTCCATGCTACAAAGAATATCAGACGTCAAATTGATTAGATTTGTGGTAGTACATCTATTTTTACGAAACCCATGTTGCTCTTCATTGAGAAATGGTTCAATCAGGGGAGAAAATTCACCACATATAATTTTCTCAAGCAATTTAGGTTTTGTAGATAAGACAAAAATACCCCTATAGTTTACTGTAAGCCGTTTTTCATCTTTTTTATGGATTGGTGTTATAAAGGATGGCTTCCAAAGCTTAGGAAAGATACCACTAGATAGTGATTTATTGAAAATAATTAAGAGGGGTCTAATCAGTTCATTTATGCAGAGGGCCAGAAAGCAAGGAGGAATAAGATCCAGGTCATGCCCTTTATTCAAATCAAGGTCTTCGATAGCTTGGAGAATTTCATCTTCAGAAATTAAAATACTGTTTATAAGAGTCCTTGACTTTATTTTCGATGACTCGAGGGTTGGTAAAGTAGCAGGATTGGTGAAATATGCTGAAAATGGTCGGCGAAAACTCATAGATCTGTTTTGTACATGATGACATTGAGTCTTTGTATGCCACTACCGAAGGATAGCCATTGGGTTTACGCTTCTTCTTCTTCTTCTTTGTAGCTTAGAGATAGTTAGAGTATCTCATTTTCATGACCGTATTGATTTTTTCGGAAGTTGGTTTGGTCAAAGCCATGCGCTCGTGTGCTTACTCAGCTATGATCTGATCTGATCAAATCAGTACATATCATCACTGAGTGAACACTCATAGTCTGTCCGAAAAATCCCCTAAAATAAATCACGTTTCTCCCAACGAGATTTGAACCTGGGACCTTCGGCTTATGGGTTCATGCTCTAATCAGTAGACTACACACGTTAAACGCTTTACGTTTACAAAATTAAAAAACTTTTTAGGATTGGAAATAGTTTCTTGAGCTACAACGTTAACATAGGATTGATATGCCTCTTGAGATTTAAGCTTAAATTCAAGAGCAAGGTCTTTATACTTACTCTTAATTGCGTTGCTTGCTCATTCATTCCTTTTAGGAGCTTGTAAAGTTTATTTCTTTGATGACATAAATGTCTGAGATCACTCCCCAGACATGGTTCCAAAATCTTGTCTCTTTTCTTTATTTTAGGTATGAATTATTCAACGGCATGAAAAATTATGCGGTAAAAGGTGGATAGAGTCGTATCGAAGTCTAACGTTGACAGGGTATCATCCCAATTCACTCGGGATAAAATTTCATCCAGATACTAACCGTTGTTATTCGTTTCATTGTGGTGGCTTTATCCTCCTGAGATGAGATAGCTCATTGCCAAACTAAGTGTTGAAATTACCCACAATTATTTTTGTGGCGTTTGTAGGCAATGAGTTGATTGGTCTTTCCAGATGATTGTAGAATGATTCCTAACCGAAGAAAAAGATGAAGAAATGAAGAAAACTGTGTGCAGCTACTCAACTAGAATACCGTTTGATCATGGAGCTTTCCTATTCTTCAAAGACAATAGTGTTTCTTTTGCTTTCGTTGTTGTGGAAAGCATGCATTCAACTAGTGTTTCATCGTAGACAGCCTTATAATAGATTTGGCAAAGAGGGAAGAGAGCCCACACAATCACGTCAATCTTTTTCACATTGTATGAGCAGGCTAATCTTTAGGCACTAAGCTTGTGCACTACCACCTTTTAGCCAAAGTTCCACGAGTTCTGGGTCACGTTCTCTTCAAGTTCGCGCCAGCGATTGGCTTTCTTACTATTGATCAGTCTGTGGAGGCAACTATAGCTGTGTTATAAGCGTTTGATTTGGCGCCTGTATCTTCTTGAGACCACGCTTGCTGGGCTTCTCGTCAGAATATGTAACGCTCTCTTTGTTTTTTGGTGATTTTAGAGGACCACCAGTACACTGAAGGCTTGCCATGCTGGGGTTTCGGCGGGGCATAGAAGAATTGTCAGCATATACAATCATTCTCATAGTTGAGTTCATTACATCTTTTGCGGCTGGTTCCCTGCTTCCTGAAAAATCTTCTGAGAATAACAATCATGCCGTTGGCGCTTCTATAAGCCTTTTGATGTCCACATTCTCAGTGTTCAGTAATGGCCAGGAGCTTGGAAAGCTGACAGTATGCGCATCGAAGAGTGCCATCATAGATCTCAAGTGCTATATACTGGTGATCACTGGTGAAGTACTCTTCTAGAACTTTTCAATTTTAAGCATTTGATACTAAGGACTCAAAAGTGTATACATCCAAAATAGTTACAATGCAGCCCAGTTGACGTAAAGGAAGGATATGACCTGTATTTACTACAACCACAGCTTTAGCTATCATATCCAAGATTTATTTACCCCTTGGATCTGATTGGGACGTTGCTTCATTCATTGTCCTTGCACTAAAGTCACCTTCAACAAGTAGGTGACTCTCTCTGATCAAAACAGCATCCTTTGAAAAATTGAGCCTGATTTGAAAGGACGATTAAGGCTTATTGGGCATTTAACAAACAATAAAAAGTGTATTTCCCCTGCACCGACCCCTAACAAAACGATCCCCTCACCCCTGACCCTGCACTTGAAAATGGGCACTGTTTGGAACCAAGATGGCGGCTGTACCATATCCGTCAGGATTCCGTGTCAAGGAGCTTCGGTGGTGATGTTGCTCACTAAACAGAAGCAAGTCAGCTTAACAGTCTCTCGCAAACTGCTTGAGTATATTTTAAGTGAGTGTGCTCCGATGTAGATTAATCTTCAAAATACGGCTTATTACAAGAATGCTTTGGCTTTGCGTAGGGCTTCCTGGAAAATCCGGCATTCACCTGTACCTGGCACGTATTTCAAATTATCTAGCTTAGGTCAGCATTTTGACAGAGGAAGCGGGGTATCTCTTCGGTGCACTCCTTCTTTGCCGCGATTATAGTACAGGAAGCGCCTGTCGATCCCTTACAGTGCCTCATGGCATGCCGATACCCGAGGCCCTTAAAAAACTGAAAGGGAGTTCTACAAACAACCCAACTGATTTTGATTTTCCGCTTTTTTATCATCTGCTCGACATATTTTTCTGAGATATTGATATATACACTGGCCTCTATCATTTGGATTGGTCAGCTTAATTTTAACTCCACTCAAGCTAAGAAAATCTTGCTTTGAGGCATCTGTAACGTTATGGAAAATGGTTATCTGTTATCCTGATCAGTATTTGCAAATTATTAATAAGTCTACCTTAATTCATTTCGAACAACATTTCATAAAAGTTACAACTGAAGGCGTACTCATGCTTGACGGCTAGATTTGTATGGTGTCGATGGAGTGGAATCTTAGCTTTTTTTACATATCTCGCATTCTTTCTTTTTACGAATAAATATGAACTCAAATATAAATTTATACATTTATATATAACCAAAGATGAAGGAAATTCGTAAATATAATAGTAATTAGAAACGTTCAACAGAATTCTGAAGGCTAGGATCATGGTGTTAAAAATAAAATGTTTTCCAAAATATCTTCATAATTAAACATAGCCCTATGATGTGGTGAATCCAGGAAAAACACAGACCTCCCATCTTAACAACATCATGCATTCAAAAAACGACAAGGAAAAAACTGAAAGATGTGAGAAGCAAGAAAAGATGAAATTAAAATAATTAACTACTCATTTTATTTTTTTTCTTTCTTTTAATTAATTAGTATCAATTATTAACATTTGGTGTTATGGGTATACACTTTTTAAAACTTCTCTTTTTCAAATAATATGTTTAATTAATAAGAATAAAAGCAATTAAGAAAGATATGGTTAGTTTTTTTCTGTATATAAAAAGGTATACATTAAAAAAAACAACAAAATGTTAACCCTTCCATTTATACATATACTACATAAGACCATAGAAGATATATAATAATAAATATTGAAATATATATAAATTAATTAATATACTTATATAAGTTAAATTGACTCACATTTTATCCCTCTTCGAGCGCTCGAAGAAGAGTAGTGACCTGTAATTGAATTTACAAAATATTCCCTAACCATAACTATGAAACAAAAACTGTTCTTAGCTTTAAAAAGTTAAAAATTGATTTAAAAAAAAAACATACCTTCCGAGCAAAAAATACTCTTTGCTTAAAAAAATTAATCACCAAATCACATCTCAATCCGAGAAAATGTGTTGTAGAGATTAAAATTGTTTCTTGATTTAAAATTTCAAGTTCACAAGACTTAGAAAATTTGAAATGTCGATGGAACATTCTTACACACTTGATGCCAATGGAGGCTACTGTTTATAATTCCGTTTTTACTTGGAACGCGAAATTTTGCTCTAATTACATCAAATCGGCCGTACCGTTTTTAAGGCAGTTTGTATTTCTTCTGGTTTTACCACTCCTTTAATCTTTCGCAGAACATCCGCATACAATATACCGTCGTTCGCTTTCACCAATACTTCCTGCCTAATAGCTTTGCACCGCTTCCTATTCTTTTGCTTTCGAGAAGCATCCGAGAGTTCTATGTTTTTCGAATGTTGAGGTTTATATTTTTTAGCTCATGGTAGAAGTTTTGGCAAGAGCTTAATTCATTAAAGTTGGTATTAAGAAGCTTTAAAAATTTCATGGTAATTACCAAGTTCAATACATATGGAGAATTGGTGTTGACATTTATTAGAGAATTCAACTGTTTTTCAGAAGCTGACATAATCGTATATTGTATAATAAATAAAGAGTAATTTATTATGAGGTTTGATTTTCAATAGGCTTTTTTGACAGATCACGCGTGACGCCTGTCAAACTGTAATGTAATTTTTACTCAGCATTGCTTGACAACTCATCATGAAAACACTTACACCGCACCAACGCATTCAAATTGTTCAGCTGTATTACGAAAATTAGCATTCTGTGAGAATTGTTTTTCATGTTTTTAGAGCAACTTATGGTGTGCATCGTCAACCTACTGAAATCACTATTGCCAATACCATCCGCGCATTTAAAACTCAGCATACATTGTTGGATAATACTTGGCCGATTAGACCACATCCAGCACGTAGTGAAGAGAATATAGCGGCCGTATATGAGAGTGTGGCTGAAGTCCGTGACGAATCAGTTTTGTGTCGTTCTCAACAGTTTGGTTTTTCCTACGCAACAACTTGACGTATTTTACATAAAGATCTTGGTTTTAAAGCACACAAAGTTTAACCCGTGCAAGAATTAAAGCCGGGCCGCTTAGGTTTGCGTCGTGTTTTTGGTGAATGGGCTCTGAATCAGCTCAATGAAAACCCGCTGTTTTGTCGCGAAATTTAGTTCGGCTCAATAGATACGTGAATAAACAGAATTGCCGTATTTGAGTTGATAAACAACCTGAAGAGCTTCAACGCCTACCACTACAACCACAGGAATGCAAAGTTTGGTGTGGTTTATGAGGTGGAATCATCGGTACATATTTCTTTAAAAATGAGTCCAGTCTGAACGTATCCGTCAATGGTGACCACCATCGTACCATAATAACGGATTTTTTACTACCTGAAATTGAAGCACGTGGTATTGGTGAACTTCAGTTTCAACAAGACAGCACTATTTTGCAATCAGCGAGAGAAACAATAGACTTCTTGAGAAATCATTTTAGTGAGAACCTGATTTTACATTTCGGACCAAAAATCAGCTTGCTTCAATTGACGCTTTGGAAGCAAACATTAAGGCTGGGCGCAAACGTTCGGATTCCGGATTAGGTTTCCTGATCAGGAATTCAGATTCAGAATTCCATGAGACTAGCGCAAACGTCCGGTATTTTTATTCGGAATTTTATGCCGCCAGTTTCTCTAGTGACACGCTTGTAAAAACACGTAAGCATGGACGACGACGACGAATTAATTGCTGTTGCACTTTTACTAGCCCTTTACAAGGAGAAGAGGAATTACTGGGTACACCCGTTGAATACTCGGAGATTAAAAGACAATCAATTTTATCTCAAAAGAGCAAAATTACGAGCACACCCAGATGAATTCTTCAAATATTATAGGATGTCAATGAAATCCTTTGATGAGCTTCATAACGGCATACGAGAGAAAATAAAAAAGCAAAATGCATGAGATTGTGTTTTTTTTTTTGTGGTAGGGAGGTGAAGGCATTTACGCCCGCCGAGTCTTGCAGTGTGGGACTCCCATGGAAGATACCCTTGGACTACCCACTGAACTACTCCCCTGTCAATCTGAGAACCTAGCCTGGAACCGTTTGACACATTACTTCGTGCGAGGTCTCGTTTTGTTACGCCATGGGGCGCCTTCAAGCTGGGGAGTCCCTTTCCTAGCGGGAGGGGAGAGGGGAAGAGGAAATGCCAGAAGAGCGATCCCCCAGCCCCAGCACCTCTGGCTGCTGCGAGTCCCTTTTATCTTTTAGGACTGCCCGAGCATAATGTGCCACCTGGTTCCATTTGTCAACCAATTCGAGCATCACCGCAACTATATTATCCGGGGTGAGCTCTCCCGTCTCCCTGTAGAGTTCCCTTCGCAGCCTGGCCCATTTGGTACACGCAAAAAATGTGTGACAGGCATTGTCCTCCTCTCCTGGGCAAAACCGACAATCGGGAGACCGTGACTTACCGATCTTGTGCAGGTAAGACTGAAAACACCCGCGCCTGCTCAAAAGCTGGGTCAGATAGAAGTCAGTCTCACCATGCCTTCGATTTAGCCACGGTCTCACATCTGCGATGAGGCGCGCAGTCCACATTCCCTTCGTGCAATTCCTACAAGACTGCTGCCAATCGTTGAGCGAGCGCTGTCTCTCTTCGCGGACAACCATCTCTCTCGCATCCTCGTTTCGGCGCAGCTAAATAGCGCGGCGCTCTCTAGCAAGGAGGGCGACAGGTATCACGCCTGCAATCACTCTCACCGCCAAGTCGGAGACTGTTGGATACGAAGATGCAATTCTCAGTGCTCCTCTTCTCTGTACCTGTGCCAATCGTTTTCGGTATACCTCCTTGCTGAGAGCGTCGCCCCATACCTCTGCTCCGTACAGTAGCACTGAACCTACAGCACTCATCAAGAGGCATCTTCTTGATGGGCTGGGTCCCCCTACGTTGGCCATAAGTCGACTCAGGGCCGATATTCCCGAAGCAGCCTTCTCAGCCGTTGCCCTGATTTGCTCAGTGAAACTCATCTTCGAGTCGATCAGTAGCCCCAGGTACTTCACCGCTGGCTTCGATTCGATTCCTTATTCTAGGGATTCTCTTTTTTGTCAATATAACCACTTCGGTTTTCTCCAGTGCTACACTGAGCCCGCGAGCAGTCATCCAGTCCCTCACTCGGCGCATTAGCATACCTAGCCTAAGTTGCGCTTGTTCAACGGTGCGTCCGGCGACCAGAGCTGCAACATCATCCGCATAGCCGACCAAGCGCGACTGACCTGGCATCTCAAGTCTCAGTAGCCCGTCGTAAGACACGTTCCACAGGTCCGGACCAAGGATAGATCCCTGGGCAACACCCGATGTAATTTCCATCCTTTGTTGGCCCTGTGTCGTGTCGTAGAGCAGGCTTCGGTCCTTTAGGTAGTTCTTCAAAAGCCGCATTATTCTGGAACTTGAAAAGAGTTTTCCAGCGTGTCTAGAATATCCACCCATCTTGCGGAGTTGAAGGCATTCCTGACGTCGAGTGTCACCAACAGGACAATCCGTCGCTTGGTGCGACTATATGCCTCTACCTTTTCGACCGCGTTCACCACCTTTGCAATCGCATCAATGCTCTAAAGCCGTACTGCCGAGGAGATAGGTCCCCGGCAGCACGAATCGCGTCAGTGAGTCTTCCCTTGATGAGTTTCTCTAGCACTTTCCCAGCCGTGTCTAGCATGCATAACGGGCGGTATGCAGACGGCGATTCGGGATTTCCCTTCCCCTTGCTGACCAGCACGAGCCTCGCCACCTTCCATCTTACCAGGAAAACCCCATCCCGTAGGCAAGCGTTGAATGTGCTGAGCAGCAAGTCAGGACAATGGAGATAGACGAGCTGCAAAACCTCAGCTGGAACACCATCTGGACCTGGAGCCTTCCTCGCTTTCAGGGAGAGGACTGCCTCCTCCATTTCCAGCTGTGTGAAGAGTGGGCGCTCGACTGCTGTTTCACCATGGGCAGCGTCAACACGGACAGGATGGGCGGGGAAGAGTCCCCGCACTATCGCGTCCATCTTTTCCGCGTCATGTATACAAGGCTTCCGTAGGGCACCAAGTTTCCCCATGACCAGCTTGTAGCCAAGGCCCCACGGATCCCTATTTACATCGTCCACGAGGTCTTGCCAGCATCGGGCCTTGCTCTTGTTAATAAGCCTGCGAAGGTATTTCCTGCCGGGCCTGTATGCTGCTAGCCTAGTGTCTGCCTCCTCCCGTGTTCGCGCCCGCTGGGCCTCTCGCCGAAGTTTGTGACACTCACTTCTTTGTTCGGCGATCTCGTTTGACCACCAGTATACTGGAGGCTATAGTTGAGTTCACTAAGTCCTTGGCTGGAGGCCCTCCACTCCCTGGCGGAGCTCCCAGCAACGGTGCGCCTGCCGTAAGCGCGTCAGCGAACCTCTCAACGTCCATCCTCCCAGTCCTCCATCCGAGGATTAAAGTTTGGGCACATGCACGCAGAGTGGCACTGTCGTGAATCTCAACCGCTATATACTGGTGATCACTAGCCGAGTAGTCCTCTAGTACTCGCCAGTTGTGTACTCTAGGTACCAGGGACTCCGAAGCAAGTGTCACATCGGGTATGGTTCTTATGCAAATCCAGCGGCGGAAAGTAGGAGTGTTACCAGTATCTAGGACAAAAAGCGCTGTTCTGGCCGCCATGTCCAAGATTTGCTTTCCCCTTGGGTCGGATTGTGGCATACCAGCATGTGGCCCTCTGTGTTCGAGACAGCGTCCTTCAGGGCATCGAGTTTGGTTCGAAAAGATCGCATTGCCTCGTTAGGCGTCAGATAAACACTAAAATATGTTATCCCTGAACACCGCACCCACACAAAACCATCCCCGCGTCCATGGCCCTGCACCTGAAGGCGGGCGCTGTCTCGAAAAACCAGATGGCCGAGGTACCAGATTTGTCAGGGTACCACGCTTGCGAGTCCTTGTTATGATGTTGCTCGCTCAGCAACAGGAGGTCAGCTTTCTTATCCCTCGCAAACTGCTCAAGTAGGTCCTGGGCGTTTGTACTTCGGTGCAAATTGACCTGCAGGATACGGATCATTTGAGTATCGATTTGGCTTTAGTTAGGGCCTCCTTGAAAACCCAGAGATTGTGTTTGGACACGGAAGAAAAGTTAACAATAACATTAAGGTATGCATTTATTTTAAATCAAACTGTTGTATGCATAAACATTACACATTTCAATTTACTTATTTAAATTTTAAATAATTATTAATATTTTCGGTATTATCATGAGAACCTTCAGACTGGAGAGTTAAAAACTGTGCAGCCTCGTTATTTTCAACACTATTCTCTGGTACAGAACACTCGGGATAGTCTTGTACGGGATTTTGCTGAGTATTTAAATGGGCGGGTGTGACATTAGTAATTGAGCGAATAACAAGCTTAGGTTTAGAGGTACTCGTCTGTTGGCAGGATGAATAAATGTTTTTTTCAGGTTCAGATGGAGATAGACTTTTATAATATATATGTGAATTTCGAGGTACATATACGTTTCGTGAAGATGGTATGTAAGTTGGTGATGGAGATGAAATGTTATAAGGCGAGGTTTGCGGTACAGGACTAAATGAGTGGACAGAACGAGGGCTTGAAAATGACCCTGAAGAGTTATCACAGTACGTGTACTGAGACTGCGGTGACGGTTCTTTCCCCATAGTGGCTTTTTTAACCAATTGCAGCATTCCTAGTTGAAAATCAATTTTTTGATGGTGCGTCATTTTTGCCTAATAGCTTCTGAAGCTTAACAAAAATTTGGTGTCATCATCTTCTTCTTCATTCTTCGTACTGGATGAATTTGAATTAGATTTTTGCCTTTCTTGCAATATACGTAGTATTTGGGTTGAGACATCCTTTTTTAGGGTTTTGTACTAAAATACAAAACCCTATTGCAATCACGACCTGTGTCCGTCTGTCCGTCTGTCCGTCCGTCCGTCCGTCCGTCCGTCTGTATGTCACAGCACTTTTTCTCCGAAACGATAAGGGCTACAGCCATGAAACTTTGTAGAAAGGTCAGAAGTGGTGACCTCTTGAAAGTTCAATGGTGGAAAAATTTTTCAAAGGCGTTTAAGGGGGGTCTCCCCATATGAGGGGGTGACCCCTCAAAAAAAAATTTTCACCATTGGTAGTCGAGTAGGGTGTCGTTGGAAAGGCCCCAATGAGATCTTTTCAAAACAAGTCTTAAAATTGTCTTATAAGTACCGAGAGGGGCAGGGGAAGGGGAAACGTACGAACTTTTCGCGTACCCCCCCCCCCCCCCCTCGCGATTGGACACCTTCCATCCGAAAAATCTGAAAAAAATCATGAATGTAGGCCATAATGAGTACAACAACAACAAATACATGAGAAGTCGAAATTCACTCAACTTTGTTAGTAATAGTATGATTTATCGATTTTGTGTTTTCTTGTATAAAATCTAAACGGTATCTTTAAACTCAATAAAATTTAACAAAGAGATGACTATTTATAAGATTGATCTTTTCGGAAAGTTTCATAAAGATCGAATAGTATTTACCGAAGTTATAGCGATTTGAATTTTCGTGTATTACTATGGAACAATATGCCCTGTATTACTATGGAAATATATTGCTATGGAGCCATATGCGCTTTTTATCGACTTAGACACTACAGCTTTGCTAGAATTTGCATGAAAATTTCAGGAGTGATAGGTATCGTGAAGATGAGTACATACAATTGAAACAATCCGAAGAGGCAGGAGAGAGCTCCTAGCAAAAGGGCTTTGTAACCATTCTAGGATTCGAAAAAATAGGCCATGAATCGATGATTACAGTACAGAGGAGTGGCCCCTCAAAAAAAATTTCATGAAAGGTAGCCGATATGAGTATCAACTGAAAGTTCTCTATGAGAGCTTTTCAAAACAGTTCTTAAACTGACAGTTTTTGCTTCAGTGGGAGCACAGGGGGGGGAATACATGAAAAATGTGTTTCCTCCCTCGCGAATGGACCCCAGTGATCTAAAAAATCTGAAAAAAATATCAAAGGAGATATTTCTGGGCATAACTATAACGATTACCTCAGAAGTCAAAATTCGTTCAACTTTGTTAATAATAGTATGATCCTCGAATTTCACATTTTCTCCAATTAAATCGTCTTTGACATGTTTCTTGATTTTATTCGTTGCTGGTTACTGCATTTTGTAAGTTGAGTACAAAACCCTACTGACATGAGCATAGGCCTGTCTACCCAACTTGCTCTTTTCTGTGTAACCACAGGCACAGGTAAAGTCAGTACTGGTGTCTCAATAGAAGTAATATCTTCTGTTTCATTATCTTCATTTACTGATTGTTGATGTTGAGTACAGTCAGAATCATTTGGATAGTTTCCTTCTGAATCTCTTTTGGAAAATATGGGTGTGAGAAAGTACAACAAATGACTATAAATATATGTTTTGGGCTTTTTAGCTGCTCTGCCAGTAGAAATTTTTTTTGATTTATGTAGTTCTTTTCTGTAATAATCTCTAATATTGGTCCACTTCCTTTTCAAATCAGCACCTGAAATACGTTAAAAATAAAATTTTAAATTCGATACAAGTAAAAAAGAGGCCAAGTGAAAATTGGAGTAGCGTACGTAGGGTTCCGTAATATTATTGTATATTATCTATAGCCCCCTTAAATAGGTACTTATTTTATAAAATTTTTAGTATTTGTTGTTATAGCGGCCTTTGAGCCCTACCTGATAAAGTCAAAATTTTCTTACTGTACCGCCTGCTTATATACAATTATCGTAAAAATTAATTTATATTTTGTTCTTTTTCAGGTTTCTGGCAACTGGTTGTAATTTTGAAGAATTAAAAACTGATTATTTGGTTGGAAGCCGAACTGTGTCTGCGCTCGTTAAGGAAACTTGTGAAGCTGTTTGGGAAGTGAACCAACCCTTGGAAATGAAACCACCGTCATCAAAAGAACGTTGGATAGAAATTTCGGAAAATTTTTACAGAAATGCCAACTTCCCCACCTGTGTAGGTGCAGTTGACGGGAAGTATATCCGTTCGATCTCACCTCTGCACAGTGTGTCTGCATTTTATAACTATAAAAATTACTTCTCTATTGTATTGATGGCAGTAGTAGATTCAGACTATCGGTTCATAGCTATTGACGTGGGGGCTTTTGGCAGAGATAGTGATAGTAATATCTTCAACAATTGGGTTTTTGGGAAAAGGTTAAAAGAAAATCGCCTCAATTTGCCAGAAGCAAAACCTCTGCCAGAAAGAAATGGACCAACTCTACTATATGTGTTTCTAGGCGATGAGGCCTTTCCACTGAACAATAATTTTTTGAAACCTTATCCAAGATGTAACCTCAATAATCAACGTCGAGTCTTTAGTTATTGACTGACTCGAGGTCGATGTATTGTAGAATGTGCTTTCGGCATTCTTTCAAACAAGTGGAGAGTTTTCCATACGAGTATGACCATTCCAGCAGATTTTGCTGTTCTAGTAACGAAGACAGCACGCGTTTTGCATAACTTTGTACGCAGACGAGACGGTTATAACTTTAAAGATACATTAACGCGTTACTTCCAGGACTTATCATTTAGTTCTTCACATCAATCTACAAACCGAGGCAGAATTATAAGAGATCACTTTGCTGAGTACTTCATGACGCCGGCAGGAGAAGTAACATATCAGTATAGCGAAAAAATAATTAACCCACAATAATTCAACAATAAAGAAATTTTATAATAGGTACTTACATTTGTTTGTTTTGCCTGTGTAGGTTTTCCAATCATTGGAAACCATTTTGCAGATCTGCTCCCAAGCCAAGTCCTTTACGTCTCTATTATGGTAGTCCGCATTATTAATATCCCATACGCATGGATGTTGTTCCACCGCCATTATTATATTTTCGGCTTCACATATTTTGAGGACGGGGCGATAAATAAACCTCCTGTAGTAATCGGTCCTAGTTGTCACTTATGCAGAACTGAAAAATTGTCTCGAAAATGCTTTTTCCGAACTTGTTGCACATGCGGCCTCATAATAATAATTGTTTACATCGTTAAGGAAAAATGAGACAAATTCTTAATTTTCTCTTTTGAAGAAGAATCGATGTAACAATTTCTACGTTTGTCCTTGCTACCAGCACACGCTGTTGGCCAGAGCAACAAGAGTGAATGTGCCTAAAAAAAACCAGATGAAGCGGAAAAGGCGAGGGTGATGACAAAGAAAAGGATAAAACAATTACTAAGAAGATGTACTATTTGGCATGCTTGTCGTGCTGATGAACTACCAGGGATGTTGGAATCCCTGATCAAAGTGTTGCCACGGGTTCTTGGTCTGAACTAGAGTATGCCCATCAAACACGCTTCAATACATTAATGGAATGCTATCAATCGATTGTACTTCAAGAAAAGCAAGAAAAACAGAACCTTTGGAAACAAAAGACACCAAAGCAGCACAAATATTTTTCTCTCACGGATAGAACTGGACTAACCATCCCCATGACCCGACGGCAGATGGGGTGGTCTGAAAAAACTCCAACTAAAGCTAAAGCAATCTCAATAACACCTACTGAGCAACCGACGAAGTCGATGATCTTCCCCCTTCAATTTTCACCGAAGTGTTAGATCTATATTCTGTTACATCAATCGATCAACGCCACGCGCAGCCGGCAGATCAGCCGCAAACTGTCGACAAGCTTTTTCCACAGCGAAAGAGTCTCTGCTTGATGCAGAGACTCTTTCGCTCCGTTGTCGGCAGTGTGAGCATAAAATAATCAAGCCTGAATATCATCCAACCTCAATTAAATATCGCATTCAATTGTTCGCAAGTTACCATGTGCCTGAAGTCCGACTTGTGAAGTGCCAACAACCTATTAAGCCTGGTGCTAAGAACTACGTTATATTGAAATTCATAAGCCCCAGAATGCATGATATGTCAGTGACTCTCATAGAACTACCGACGAAAGAGGAGGAGGCTATGTTAATGGAAGAGCTACGACGTGGATTTGAAAAATAAACATCGACAACTTCTACTCCAACAATAACTTCATCTATTTCTCGTCAAATTTCCCTTACTGAGGAACCAAGGTTTGTCGACAAGAAGACAACAGCTGCATTGGAATACACAGCTACTGCATTTTCGCTTAATCATTGTGATGATTCTGCAGAATTCGATGAAGACACGCAATCCAATGAAGAAGAGCCAGTTTTATTGTTTGGCGCAAATCAAACAAAGCATCGGTTCGATTAGCCTTCACACCAAATGAAGACTTGAAAGCTAAAGATGAAGTAGTTGTTGGTTTTTCTATGCAGTATACTTATTTCAATACCTTAACTAATACAGCTGAGAAAAGAGACCCACAAAAACATCTCTTACATGCTCGTGTCTACGAAAGTGGGTGAAGTGATAAATGAAATTGATGAATAAAAGGGGGGGTCTGTTCTAAACCGCGAGACAGCGCGGACGCCGCGTGGATAAAGAATCGAAATGGATTGAAATTGTGATCTCCTATCGTGATTCAGTTTTCTAATTTACAGTCGAACGTATCACTGTGATTTTTAAATAAATTTTAAGGTGTTTTTGATATTTTCTATAAGTTTTATAGTAGTGAAATCAAAATGCCTGAGAAAAAAATTGAAATCAAGTACACACAACGATAATAACGGCAATCAGAAAAAAATTTATTAGATCTAAATGAAATTGCCGTGGAATATAACAGGTGTATGGTGTAGTTTTGGATATACGATATTTTGTGAAATCGTTTTTCGAGAGCTGAATTTACAGTGAATGCATGCCGAAATAGACGTGGAAAGACCGTAAAGTTAGAAAAAAGAAAACGGAAAAGTTGAGGAAAACATTTTTTTTGAAGTGCGATACAGTTTGTGGAAAGCCGTTAGGTCGGAGAAAATGTGAAAATAAGCGCGATATTGCAGAGCTGGAATGCAAAGTGACTTTGCGTTCGGGTTGTTTAATCAGACAAGTTAGACCCCTGTGAAATAATAATTCAATTTTTGTGGCAAAGTTGTGAAATCGGATGACATGTCGTTTTACCAATTGATGAGTTTTGAATAAAAGATCAGTGCAACAGCCGGGAAATCGGAAGCAGTGTGAGACTCCTCAATTAGCCACCGAGCACCTTTCCCCAGATATAAGTGAAGGTAACATGCGATAGTTTGCGTGCGGTACAAGATTGGCTCCCGCTTGCACAGTGGCAGTTTTCCGCCGACTGGCCGATTGAATTGTCGCGTATCCCATCTTTCTGTAGGAATTTACTGCACACCAGAGGGGAACGAGACTTTATATGACTTTTGATGGAATCAGCGGAACGCCCGTACTCCAAAGAGCTCATTTGTTTTCACCGATAAGACGGAAGTTAGCTAGGTCGCGTATGAATTCACATAGGCAATAATTGAGTCATAGGACTTCAAAATTTTCTAGTAATAGACATCGGAAACTTCAGCCGTTTAGGGAAACGTGAGGCGATCATTGATTGCATTCGATTAGGCGCCCGTTATTTTTTTGTATTTATTGAAGTTTGTGAAAGTAAATAATTACTGCTAAATTTGTTTTTGATAACGAGTCATAATTAAATGAAACCAGTTAGTGCGAGTGGATTTGGTTTTCGGTTATACAACATTTACAGGCTTCCCCGCCCCGAACACAAGCGCTCGTAGGAGGAGGTTTGGGAAAAGTACCCTTCTTTTTTTTCAAAAATTATATTTTTTTTTTTGCATGTTTTATAGAAATTACATATACGAGGTGTGTTCAAAAAGTATCACGAATTTTGAATTTTCGCGGGTTACGTATATTCGAATTTCGATTTTTTGTGGCGTTATGTTGGTACTCATGTCTGTCACTTATGCCGACAAGCTCGGCCATTTTGAATGTTCACTTGATTGGTGATAGCTGCTTTACTTGCACGTGTTTTCAATCGTCTTCGAGTTTTACTTATTCAAAAAAATAGATCAAAGAACGTGTATCAAATTTTGTGTGAAAAACGAAATTAAGTGCGCAGATGCATTCCGAATGTTGACTGTGGCATACGGAGAAGCTACCTTGGACCGAAGCAACGTTTCTTGGTGGTACGAAATGTTTTTAGAAGGCCGAGAAGATGTGAACGACGAAGAGCGTGCCGGACGCCCGAGCACTTCAACAACAGACGAAAAAATTAATGAAGTGGAGAAAATGGTATTGGCCAATCGTCGAACCACCATTAGAGAAGTTGCTGAGGACCTAAACATATCGATTGGCTTGTGCCATTCGATTTTTATCAACGATTTGGGCATGAGACGCGTCGCCGCGAAATTCGTACCAAAATTGCTCAATTGCGACCAAAAACAGCAACGCATGAACATTGCTAATGAGATGTTAAACTCTGTCCGCGACGAACCAAATTTGCTCCAGAGGGTCATAACTGGTGACGAATCGTGGGTTTATGGTTATGACGTGGAAACCAAAGCTCAATCATCTCAATGGAAGCTGCCGCATGAACCAAGACCGAAAAAAGCGCGCCAAGTTCGGTCGAATGTGAAAGTTTTGCTGACAGTTTTCTTCGATTGCAGGGGCGTGGTGCATCATGAGTTCTTGCCATAGAGAAGAACGGTCAATAAGGAATATTACCTGCAAGTTATACGCAATTTGCGCGAAGCAATCCGCCAGAAACGCCCGGATTTGTGGGAGAACGAAAATTGGCTTTTGCACCACGAGAACGCCCCTGCTCACACATCGTTGCTTGTGCGCGACTTTTTGGCCAAAAACAACACACTAATGATGCCGCAGCCACCGTATTCCCCAGATCTGGCCACCTGTGACTTTTTCTTGTTTCCTAAACTGAAGAGGCCCATGAAAGGACGACGTTACGCTACGCTTGACGAGATAAAGACGGCATCGAAGGAGGAGCTGAACAAGATTAAAAAAAATGATTTTTTGAAGTGCTTCGAAGATTGGAAAAACCGTTGGCACAAGTGTATAATATCTCATGGGGATTACTTTGAAGGAGACAAAATAGATATTCATGAATAAATAAATAATTTAAAAAAAACAACAAGATTCGCGATATTTTTTGAACACATTTCGTATACGAATATAATTAGGAATGAAATGTTCTGATGACATAAAATATAGTTGAAATAATCAAATGCGTGTGGGTACATTTATAAAAAGTAAAAACAAAATGAACAAAGTTGAGGACAAAGTAGATGAGACGATTGAATTAATCTTTAATTGAAGTACGAAAACAAATATTAAACCAAAGCACCCGGACGCCTGAGTTTCTTTCGATAACGTCTGTTGTCTCGGAAAGACCTTGCTTAATCGGTACTCGGTCGCTTTTGTTTTGATAACATACTGTTGTAAATTATTAGATGATGGCTCTGATCTCTCGTTTTATTTAAAATAATGTTAGTTTATACAAATAAAATGTGTTAGCACCTCAGAACTTTTGGTCTTTCTATTTTGCTTCTTTTGGACCGAGTATAGGACCCGGAACGGTGGCAGGCTTCCCTCATAAAACATGAGCTAGCCGCCGGGTACAATATACTCCGCTCGCTACAAAGCTCGCACTGAACCTGTGCGCTGAACTGAATGGGAATTTCCGTGCGTGTACGGCGGACGAGCCAAAATGTACGCGAGTGCCACATTCGGGATGACGTCATTAGGTTTTAGGTAAATTTCTCGAGAGAAATTTACCTATTGCGGAGAGCATCATATATATATATATATATATATATATATATATATATATATATATATATATATATATATATATATATATATATATATGGGATATAACGAAATTTGTGACCACGCTAGAAGTTGCAATTTTGCTTCGATTTTAACCAAATTTTCAGGAAAGGTGTATTGGGTAATTATCTCGGTTAAGTTCGTGAACCAGCTATATCGGCTGATCAAAAACAAAATGGCGGCCATTTTAGACGAAAAATCGTGATTTCTGTTCTGACCAAAGTAAAGCTCCGATTTGGATGAAATTTGGTACGAAGGTTCACTAATGTATGTGATGAATCTCACAATAAAAAATCCAAAGTTGGTACGGCAGAAACAAAATGGCGGCCGCTCAAAGGTCGAAAAACGTTCAAAATTTTTTTGTTGTAATAGTGGTCAAAGGTTTCAACAGATTTTCATAAAACTCGGCAGTTGGATAGAAATTATAAGTATCTAAAGAATTACGTAAAAAAACTGGAGGTCAGGTTGCAAAAAAAAAATGGCGGCCAGTTGAAACTCAAAACTTCAAAGGCTTCTAAAAGTCGCAATTTTGATTCGACATATATGAAACTTGGTTTCAAGATAGACATCACTTACGCCTACAGTCTTTGATATTTTGGTGATCATGCATTTGCAAATTTCAAAATGGCGGCCGTTTAAATATGCGTTTTTTTCATGTCTTTGTGGCCCTCTAGCGGTCACATTTTCCAACGGATTTTGATGAAACTTGAGATTATGAATTTCTGTACTATGTTCTTGTATTTTGCAGGAAATTATTAAAATTGAATGAAAAATAAAAAAGTCGAAAATTTAAAGCCTAATATTTTTAGCTGCCATTTTCTTTAAAAATTGAATTATTTTGCCCTGTCTACACTGAAACTCCTATTTGAACGAGATAGTACATTGATTGGTGAGGTCCTAGCATACAAAGATTTAAAATAGTCCAAAATCAAATGCATGCATTCAAAATGGCGGCCCCCAAAGGTCTGAAGGCAAGCGCAATTCGCTATTTTAGTGCCAACTGAAATAATGAATATTTTTCATTGAAACGTTTTAAATGACCTTACTTGAAAGAACTTATAAACCAGATCATTTTTGAGATATTGTAAAATATTTTTAACAATACCCTAAAAAATTATAAAATCGCGACTTGTCTGGCTGTCCGTCCGTCCGCCCGTTTGTTCGTGCGTCATAACAAGTTTTCTCGCAAACCACATGAGCTAGAATGAGGAAATTTTCTACGTAGGTCAAAAGTGGTGCCTCTTGAAATTTGCAGTGCAAGAAAATATTTTAAGGTATTTAAGGGAGGTCTCTCCATACAGGCGGGTCTTCCCATACAGGGGGGCGGCAAGCAATTTTTTTTATTTCTGTAGCCCTCTAGCAGCCAAGATTCTCAACAGATTCCTTTGAAACTTGAAATTATAAGTTATTAAGGCAAGTTAATTTAATTTAATTATGCAAATGGAATGACAAATAAAAAAGTTAAAAATTTACAGCTTAATATTCTTAGCAGCCGATTTCAATAAAAATCGAAATGACGGCCCTCATAGTTCAGAAAAAATTGAAAATGTATATATTAATGGCAATGCAAGTGCTGATTAAACTTTTATGGAAATCTTTTGAAATTAACTATTTGAGCTATTAAAGCCGACAAGTTATCACCTTTGTGTGGTAGCCACTATGAAATGTATAAACAGCAAATGTGAGAAGGGCGAAACGAGTATAAATATGTTTATAACAATTTACTACCCGCCGATTTTCAATATGTGATCCATACGTGTGTAACTCAATTGAATTGGCAAAATATTTGTACCTCTACGGGGTGTCTCCATACACAAACGGCGGCAGATCCTTTTTGTTACTAAAAACCCATGTAGTGCTACCGAAATTGCAGTAAGAAGTTAAGTAGTAGGCAAGCCAAATTTTTTTTTCGAAACCTTACGCTTCATACGAGAAATTTACCTTTCCGACTGGTGCTGCCAACGGGGATTTTTTTCCGTTCTTACGATCCGAACGCACCGAACCGAACGTTGAGTTTTAATTCCGTTCGGAAAAATAAGAATAGTATGCGCCTTGTTGAACATTTTGTATGTAAGCAGAGCATTTAGGTTTCCGAATCTGAATTCCTGATCAGGAAACCTAATCTGGAATCCGAAAGTTTGCGCCCAGCCTAATCGTGTCATTCACGAGATACCGGTCGTCAAGCTGGTACGCGTCGTCCAAAACTGGGTTCTCAGGGTGGACCATTTACGACGAAGTCGCGGTCAAAATTTAAACAACATAATCCTTAAAATGTAAATGTAATAGATTGTTCTTTTGATTTACAATAAAATTTTTACTTTAAAATGCAACTTTATGCCTTTTATTTAAGATTAAAACCCAAACCCATAATGAATCACAATATATGATTTAACATTATTACAGTTGAGCCAAATCAAAGTTTAAAAGAAATAAACAACAATACTTGAATCAGGGATCCTTTGCACAAAAATTTAATACTATAACCACTATTCCAAGCAAAATCGAATTTAGGTGCTGCAAAGGAAAATGTCACATCCTGTGATCATGTACACAAGATGCTTCCTTACCATATTTCTACTCTAAATTACTCCAAATTGTTGCTCATTTACTTCCCTCTCCCGAATATCTTCGACCAAGTTAAATCATCAACGAGAAAATACTGAAATATGCATGCAGTATCGTACAACACTATCATCATTCTTAAAATTTCCTTTCAAAGCTCCTTGAAATGAACTCGTCTCGTTTCCATGTCCTTGATTTAACTTGTGCAAGCTAAACGAACTTCTTCTTGTTGGATGTTCGTTAAAGGTATGATAAAATGCCAAAAGAAAGAAAAATTTCATTTCTTAGCTCGAGGATAAGTTTTATCTTAATATTCGCTCTCGATTCACTTTGAACTAAGCAAAATTTGTCTGCATTTTCTTTATTTTTCATTCGTATCTTTTAGATGCTTTGAAGCGTTGTTAGTCAGTCCTTGCACAAGCAAGGGAATCTCTTGCATTATATTTTATTATTATTATCATGTTTTTGATTGGAATGCTTTACTTGTGGGAAGTTTTGCAAGGAAACAGTAGAAACAGTAATTTGTTCTATTTTTTGAGATAAAGCTGAGATAGTTTTGAAATTTTTGAGCTTTTTATTTGTTTTTTTTCTTTCCTCTTCTATGGTGGAAGGGTGGAAGAATTGACATATTTTTCTTCCAGATTGTTAACGTAAGTTGACCTGTCTTTTATCTCACTTCACTATCCTGGAAGTTTTAGTGCTTATAATAAATCTTTACATGAGATCGCAATGTTTCCATCTACGTTTACTCATCAGAAGCAGCCATTAATCAAAGCAAACTCTATAAAAAAGAGCATGATTAGAGAAAAACCTCTCATGCATACACCTATGTGTGCTCTTTCGAAAATTCTTTCTTATATGTATCTAAGAACATAAATTGTAATTAGTTGACTGAAAGCATATTTTTGGCAACAATGAAATTTTCTTCTTTATCATACTTGCAATCTAAGAAGGAAAGAAGGAATATTGCTGTATCATGTTTTTACTCTAGGACTAAAAGTAAAGTAGAAGGATGTAAGTGAAACAAATTGATATAAAGTGGTAAAATGGTATTTTTTTTAGAAAGAAATCAATTTAGCCAATATTGTGTTATGATATTCAATTTACAAGGAAAAAAGAAGACTAAGAGCATCTTTTTAAAAAAATCAAATTATTGTAAAATAATTTTACAATACCCTGCGAAAATCACGTCCTGTCTGTCTGTACGTCCGTGTGTCACACCACTTTTTCTCGTAAACTAAGTAAGCTAGAAATATAAGATTATGTAGGTAGGTGCGAAGTGACGCCCTCTTCAAAGTTTCACTACGAAAAGAAATTTATAAGGTTTTTAGTGGGGGCCTCCCCAGATAGGGGAGTTGCCCCTGCAAAAAAAGTTTTCATCGCATGTGAACAATATGGGTATCAAATGAAAACTGGTCTTAAACCAACAAGTTTTGCTTTGAGGGGTGCAGGGGAAGGGGAAATGTACGAAAATTGTATGTACCCCCCCCCCCCCGCGATTGGACACCTTTAACCCGAAAAATCTGAAAAAAATCCCAGAGGTGCAACTTTAGGAGTACAAGGGCAACAAATAGCTCAGAAGTCGAAATTCGATCAACTTTGTTAATAATAGTACATTTTATAAATTTTACATTTTTACCTATAAAATCAAGATTGGAATTTTAAATTTCCCAAAAACTAGAGTTTGTGTTTTTAAAAAACAATTGTATGTGTCCCGAAAATTTCACAATAATTAAACAATAAACAGCTCAGTTACAGCCGATTGAATATTTAGCAATTACAACATTAACATGTGATACTAGGAAGATACACGTTTGCAACGGACCTAGACACTACAAATATGTAGGAATTTTGCTAAAAATTTTAGAAACGGTTTGTAATATTGATGTGTTATCATGACTAATCAAGCAACGGAGTCAAAACACTTGAAAAAAAATGGTGGCAGGTTTAAAATCATGATAACCATAATAATTTTTCGAACTCAATTTATGGAATCTGTATATTAGTCATGTTTTGATATGCAGAGTATATTGTTTGATTTACTAATTTTTTTACAAGACCCTTCTGGTAGGAGCACTCTCCTGCTACTTAAACTTGTTATCCCCAGAATTTGTATTTTTTCTCAAAATATGGAGATATTGTTATCAAGTAAAGTGGTCAGGGTATATTCAAGAGTTAAAGTAAATATTTAGCTCCTTTAGACTTAAATAATTTAATTATCCAATCTATATAATGATTGGGTGTACAACTTAATAACCGGGTGTACAACTTAATTTGACGCTAGATGCCCGTACTAACAAATATCGTGAAAGATCGAACTTTATATATATGTAATTTTTAAGGTACATTTGACAGCTATCAAAATCAGTCAACAAAACAATTTTATCTTGTGTGCATCATTATTATTTTTCACGATGAATAACTTCGAAAATTGGAGAAAAGACACCATTTGCGGGAGGTTCTGTTGGGTTAATTTTTTGCAAAGAAAACTACTGCGGAAAGTCATCGTTTGCTTGTAGAAGTTTATGGCAACAATGCTTTAGCGAAAAGTTTTGAATGGTTTCAACGCTTCAAAAGTGGCGATTTTGACATCAAAGACAAAAAACGCCCAAGACAGCCAAAAAAGTTTGAAGACGAAGAATTGGAGACGCTACTCGATGAGGATTCGTGTCAAACACAAGACGAACTTGCCAAATCGTTGGGGGTGACTCAGCTAGCCATTTCGAAACGTTTGAAAGCCACCGGATACATTCAGAAGCAAGGTGATTGGGTCCCCTATGAGTTGAAGCCAAGAGACGTTGAACGGCGCTTCTGTATGTCTGAAATGCTGCTTGAGCGCCATAAAAAGAAATCATTTTTGCATCCGATCATGACTGGGGATGAATAATGGATCCATTTTGACAGTTCCAAATGAAAAAAGTCATACGTGAAGCCCGGCCAACCAGCCAAATCAACTACGAAGCCAAATATCCATGGCGCCAAGTATATGCTGTGTGTTTGGTGGGATCATAAGGGGCCCTTTGTATTATGAGTGGTTGAAATCGAGTCAGACTATCACAGGTGACCTGTATCAAACACAATTAATACGTTTGAACCGTGCCATCATCGAAAAATGCCCGGAATATGCGACCAGACACGAGGCTTTAATTTTCTATCATGACAACGCTCGGCCGCGTGTTGCAAGACCCGTGAAAAACTATTTGGAAAATAGTGGATGGGAAATTTTGGCCCACCCGCTTTATAGTCCGGACCATTGTAATGATTTTGACTTTTTAGTCCAACGCGGAACCGACCTCTCATCGGTTCTAGACGTTAAGTCTGAGTAGTGCCAACGGATGGTACCAACAGGTCAACCAATCCGTGCACCGTAACCCATTCACGCGGTGGCTGCTTGTCGGCCAGCTAGTTCGGAGAGGATTTTGGTCGCGGGTCTCCGAATGGGTTACGCTCATTTACATAATTCAGCCACCTATACACGCCCGTTTTCAAAACGCGTTACAAAACAAAACCATACGGAGAAGAAACCTACTTTACGTTATTCCGTATTTCTTCCTATAACCAGTCACAGAACAAGCGCTAATTTTTATTTCGCGTTCCCGAATTTTCGATGCGGTACCGAAAAGTATGCTACTCTAACTCAACCCGACAAATGCTACGTTAAGAAAAAAATCAAAAACAACTAAGGTACCGCGTACCGCGTGCGACGCGAAACCGACCTCAGCGGATTTGTCGAAACCCTACCCTCGCGACGGCATACCTACCCTGCACTCACTTTCCCGCTGAAACAAAAGAACCACTGAAAAGGAAAGTCTTTAGTTAGTTAGCAATCCATTTTATTCATTTTTATGCTCTATCTTATGAATCAGTACAACTAACAATATTAATTACAACTCAGATTTTAAAAACATTTGATGCCTTTTCGCTAACGAATAAAATAAAGTCTTGATAGAAAAACGGAAATAATAATTAGAATTGTAAGGCAATTACAGTCAACAATCCTTATATTGAACGGGGAAGAAAAGAAACATTTCTTTATTTATGCTTCATTGGTTTTTGTTGTCTTAATTCTTAATAAATAATTGTATTATAATTATATAGATTTTATTCATGCAGATTTCTATTTTTCTGTTTATCTCTTTATTTAATTTTACGCAGAAACTACATTAATCTTTTTATATGTTTACTCTCAAGTACCATCCTTTCTTTTTATTTCTCTTGAAGTTATTTTTTTTTTTCTTTCAAGCGGTTACTTTTTCACGCTTTATTCTTTTTCTTCGGTTCTTTTCGTATGACAACTTTATGGCTTTGATTTTATTTATTTCTCTAACTTTTTTTTTTTACGCGGCCACTTAAGTGCCAATGTTTATGTAAATAGTTTTATTTGTATGAACAAAATATAGTGTTTGCCACCTTTGTTTTCTCTGCGTTTCTTCACCAATCATAAGATATACAAAAATTATAGATGCATTAAATATTCCGCACACGGGAGGTAAATAATAGTCATAAAATGATATAAACGACAACCTACGTTAAGGTCAAATGCTTACGATCATTATTTGAAGAATCCTAAAAGGTTAAAGTATCTATAGTCTATATATGCATTGCCTGCTTTCTCTTTCTTTTTACAACATTAAAAAAAATTGTGTAAACATTATCTAGCCATCGGAAGATGTGATCACCTAACATCAATAACCTACTGAGTTGAATGCGAAAGGGGCTAATTAAACTAAAATGAAGCTAATTTTGCTATCAAATTCAATGAAGATGAGGCTCGATCTCACTGGAAAGAACTAACCAAATTTCAAAATATTCAATTTAAGCTTGTTTTGCGGCCAGCGATGACTTATGTCTATAGGTGAGTTGTTGAAACTTACAGGATTGAAATAGAAAGAATAATACAAAAGCATATGACAGTCACCCAATGCCGGTTGATGCAATGGATCTTGAATAGCGTTCTCATCTCATAAGGCGGAATATGTTGACGAAACACTGTCTTCACGACGAAAGCAGTTAAGATTGTAATTAACCAAAAGCAAGAGATTCCAACCTTGATTCCGGTGGAATAACTGAATTATATAGGTTGCAGATCAAAGCACTCGATACCAAAATTACACAATTCAGGCAAACATTAATACAAAAGGACATACTTGTGCTTGATTTTCTTCAGTCGCCGAATGATTCTCTGGAAATCGTCTAACTTGTAATGAAAAACTTGAAACAATTTTCTGAATCAGCTAAAACTCATATCAAATCATTGCTAAAATAAAGTAATATGCAATGTTTAACTTTGTAAAAGAGCGAGTGGAATGTAAGCAGTCAGTCAAAATGCTGAATTTTCGAAAACTCATCAGGTCCGAATTTGTTCCAATCAAGTAATTAACAGACTTTTTGTATTCCTCTAGCGATTCCCTTGTTACCGCACTGCGCGTAGAATTTCAATCCCGATTTGTACATCATTTCCAAACAGAATCTCACAAACATAAATCAGTCATACATCCATCATTTATAGATATGTGTATAGTGAGACCGAAGGAAGGCGAGTTGATTGCACTGTTTATGATACGAAGCGGTACTGGTTTGTTTGTGTTCTGATATCTATATGCCTTCTGTGTGTATATTCATGTTTAATTGCCAGCTAATAAAGCTGTTGGGTTGGCCTTCGTCTCGATAATTTGCTCTTTGTCAGGCGCGAGCTCGATAAAACGATTGCATTAACGATGACGACGTGGCTGCACCGAACGCAGACTAGCCACATGTGGGCTCACATGTGCATTATGACGAAGATTTGTACATGCAATTGACAAGGCCACTGACCTTAACACTATAAACACTGATAAACGAGATGCACACATTCAATTGATCGCAAGAACGATATCCTGCAGGGTCAAAGACTCTACTGATTTGCATACAATCAGCCACTTCATTCCACAGTTTCCGTTTCAACTCGCGTGAGTTATAGGACTTTAGGTAAGGATCCCACAATGGGCGCCGTTTCTTAATCTCTTCGAGTAACTTCTCCTCGTCTATTCTCATAATATTGACCACAAAAACGCGAATTAGTACTGAACTTTGAAAATATGCCGGTTAAATGTTTACTAAGGGGTCTGTTTACACTCCACAAAAATAGACAAAGCCGCCAACCAAAATCGAATACCGCGCGTCGGTTTTTTGAGTTCCTATTTCAGCGTATACATTCGTGACAGCTTCCAAGCAAACTCTCTCAAATTCTTATTTAATTAATATTTCACTTAGCTTTTTTCCTGTTTTCCGAGCAAGCGTTATGAATGTGTGGGATGACAACATCTCTAGCAATGCAGGTTCCAATCCGGCTGTCCAATTCGAGAAACTCCGCTGTCAAGTCCTTTAGAATGGCTGCAGAATGTACAGCAGCAGTTGCACCACCACATCCGAGTCTCGTTGTACGCGAGTACTGATGCCTAAATCCTTTTTGCCACGTGGAACTGAAGCCCCGCACGAGCCGCACTGTATACCGCTTTCCTTTCTTTTTCTGTTAGTTCATATTTTCGTACTTTTAGTATATTAAGATTGTGGGGGGATAACGAAAAATACAGTATTTCAGCTGTTTATCATTTGCAATTAACGTTATCTTAATCTTTTTTTTTCCCGCGTTCTTTTCTCCCTCGTTGCGTCGGACTGTCAATCTCACAACCTCCGACAAAACAGATGTGGACTGGGAGTCGTCGCAACTGACGCGGAATGGAACGCCACATGGCGGCAATGGGCATTTTTATTGGTCGCCAGTGGCATAGTGTTTTGATGGCAACTGAGGGGGGGGGCATTACCAGATGGATATGCCTCGAAATGTATCTGTGTTTAATTAATATTATGTTTCAAATATTTATCTCCACAGATCTAAATATTTGAAAAAAAAATATTTTCTGCGCAACGATATCCGCACGAAAGATGAAGTCCGCTTGCACTTCGAGGTCATACCCACCTGGCCGGGTGCAAGGGTTTGGGATCGGAATCACTTCGATTCCCGGGCGTAGGCGTCACATTACACCATGCTCCGTCTGACTTTCATTTATTTCGCTCGATGCAAAACGCCCTCACCGGAATACGCTTCACTTCTGAGCAAGGCATCCGAAATTGGAAAGATTCAAACGTTGTACCTTCTGATGGACAATACTTCGAATAAAATATATTGTAAGATTTTTCCACAATGAAGCATCAAATTTCGCTAAAAAATTCCAGTTATTAAGTTGTGGACCCAATAGTTGGCACACTTAAAACTTTTGGTAAAAACTAAACGTTGAGCATGTTCTTCGTTAATATTTTTTTTTTAATTTTTTTCTTTAGCACTATAGTCCCTTACAGGCCTTTGCTTAGAGATAGTTAAAGTATTCCTTGACCGTGATTTAATGTATTGGCACTGTAGTGTTTTACGTGATGTCAAATGTTTAGGGCTGGAGAGCTGTCTCTTCTGCCTCAGCGAGCGAAATGTAAGTTTTCAGCTGGGAATGACCTTGCCTGACGACGCGTAAGCATGCTTGCAGCTAGCGTTGTGGAGCCGCGGGGCGAGTCCTTTTCACCAGTGCAAGGGCCCACTGCGAAAAATTTCACGCTTTCTATGTTTCGTTTCGTGACGTGACAATGGGACACATTCGACAGGTTTCGAAGGCCAAAGTAACCGAAAAAACGAGAATTTCCCCAGCAGTTTGTGGTATATGCTTGTCAATATAATGATTGAGAGATGAACTTACTTCGTTTCCAGCCCTTTTAGGTATCCCTTCGTGATAAAAATATACATATTATGTTTTTTGGGTCTTGAGATCATGAACGGTAAAACAGTTGACCCACAACTACCTGTAGTTGAAAACTTCTTGAACAGGAGTATGAGGTAGTGGAAGATTTTGTATATAATCCACTACAACACCATATGTACCAATCTCATTTTTGCATTTCACTGCCACTTCTTTCAAAGCAGAATAGAACTTTTGTGAACGACATAAATGTACCATTTTTTAGGGTTTTGTACTGAAATACAAAACCCTATTGCAATCACGACCTGTGTCCGTCTGTCCGTCCGTCCGTCTGTCCGTCCGTCCGTCCGTCTGTATGTCACAGCACTTTTTCTCCGAAACTACAGAGGCACAGCACTTTTTCTCCGAGACTATAGAGGCTACAGCCATGAAATTTTGTGGAAAGGTCAGAAGTGGCGACTTCTTGAAAGCTCACCATTGGTAGTCGAGTGTCATTAGAAAGGTCTCAATGAGATCTTTTCAGAACAAGTCTTAGAATTGCTTCATGAGTACCGAGGGGGGCAGGGGAAGGGGAAATGTACGAACTTCTCGCGTACCCCCCTCGCGATTGGACACCTTCCAACCGAAAATCTGAAAAAAATCATGAATATAGGCCTTTATGAGTACAACAACAACAAATACATGAGAAGTCGAAATTCACTCAACTTTGTTAGTAATAGTATGATTTATCGATTTTATGTTTTCTTGAATAAAACCTAAACAGTACCCTTAAATTCAACAAAATTTTGTAAACGAGTGACTATTCATAAGGTTGATCTTTTCATAAAGATCGAATAGTATTTAACGAAGTTATAGCGATTTGAATTTTCCTGTATTACTATGGAACAATATGCCCTGTATTACTATGGAAACATATGGATATGGAGCCATTTCCGCTTTACTCGTATACCGACTTAGACACTACAGCTTTGCTAGGATTTGCATGAAAACTGCAGGAATGATAGGTATCATGAAGATGAGTACAAACAATTGAAACAAGTTGAAGAGGCAGGAGAGAGCTCCTAGCAAAAGGGCTTTGTAACCATTCTAAGATTCGAAAAAACTGGCCATGAATCGATGATTACAGTACAGAGGAGTGGCCCCTGAACAAAAATTTCATCAAAGGTAGCCGATATGTGTATCAACTGAAAGTTCTCTATGAGAGCTTTTCAAAACAGTTCTTAAACTGGCAGTTTTTGCACAGTGGGGGCACAGGGGGGAAATACATGAAAAATGTGTTTCCTCTCTCGCGAATGGACACCCGTGATCTAAAAAATCTGAAAAAATTATCAAAGGAGATATTTATGCGTATAATTATAACAAATACCTCAGAAGTCAAAATTCGTTCAACTTTGTTAATAATAGTATGATCCTCGAATTTCACATTTTCTCCAATAAAATCGTCCTTGACATGTTTCTTGATCTTATTCGTTGCTGGTTACTGCATTTTCTAAGTTGAGTACAAAACCCTTCTGACATGAGCATAGGTCCGTCTACCCAACTTGTTTGGTAGCTGCCACTAGTTTGACTACATCATTAAACGTAGTGCTTTTGATTTTTGTTGAAAGTTCTTCACACTTACCAGAAACATATTTTTTAAATCGACCGAAACGAAAATTGAAGTTCCCACGCTGGTCTACAGGAGATTTTCCTTGGCTCATGAGTGTTGAAATGCTACATAGTCATTTGCTACTAACTGCATAGAGAGTCAGTATAGCTCTGCAAACACTCAGTTGGCGTCCACTTGCGAAAAGACAGTATGATATGGCATACTGTTAACTTTTTGCTGTAGTGCATTCAGTGGTTTCTCTGGGCCGATTTCGCGAAATGTTCTTTATCTCCATTGTCCCCTGCAAATAAGTATCTTGCTGATCTTTACATGCCAATTCATAAAATTCGAGGAACAACGCTTCTTTCTGTTCTTGCGACAGTTTATCCAAACACTTTCTGTAGCACCTTTAAAAAAACAGCATGAATAATTGATGACATGCCATATAGTAATAGTGGTGATATACGAGGTGTGTGCAAAAAGTGAGGTGACTTATCAAATTTCGCGGGCAACGTACATTCGATTATCGAGTTTTTTTGTTTTTTTATATTGGAACACTCGGCACAGACATATATTTACAGCTTCAGCTATATAATATGTTTATTTTATTTGTGAGAGGCATAACGGT
Organism: Odontomyia ornata; assembly: GCA_963969285.1. Classification (NCBI taxonomy): domain Eukaryota; kingdom Metazoa; phylum Arthropoda; class Insecta; order Diptera; family Stratiomyidae; genus Odontomyia; species Odontomyia ornata. Next base: position 384,643,446 of record OZ017739.1, read on the forward strand.
CAGAAGTGTTTTGCGTGCTCGGTGATTTTTTGCTATCGAAAAAATTGATCAAAGATCAAGACTTTTTTGGCCAAAAACAACACCACAATCATACCTCAACCATCATATTCACCGAATTTGGCCTCATGTGACTTTTTCTTGTTCCCAAAATGAAGAGAACTATGAAAAGATGGAGATTTGCAACGATTGAGGAGATAAAGACTGCGTCGCTAGAAGAGCCTAAGGCTATACCGTATAGTGCTTATGAAAAGTGCTTCGAGGATTGGAAAAAGCGTTGGCACAAGTGTATTGATTTCTTTGAAGGGGACTACGTAAATATTGACGAATAAATAAATATTTTTTCCTTAAAAATACAAACTCACCTTCCTTTTTGAGCACGCCTCGTACTTGAAAATTTAAATACACACACACTTGAAATACTTGAAAATAAAAAAAAACTAAGGTAGATAATTTTTTAAGTACAAGTAAATCAAAAACAGTCACTTACACGCATGTTTCACCCGTCTTGGCTACCACAACATTTTCTTCACAACTTGTGTAAGCACTACCTTTCAATCTTGGTTTTTTGATTATATTCCTTAAATAATTTTTAATATTACGAACAGCCCGCTTTCGTTTTCATGACCCACAGGTGTCGTTTTTGGTTACGGAACCATTACTTTACATAGTTCGAGTTTGAAACTGCGATTATAAAATCTGACGCAATATTGCTTGAGACAAATTGGACTGAGGTAAACAAACGGCTGCTAGTACCGTGACGGACAAAAGTGTACGACAATTCCTTACATTGAGATACCGGTTAATTGAAAGCTTTAATCAAAAATCTATTGATGCACATTGCCAGGAACGTAAATATATTTATGAAAAAAAATAAAGATAAAAACTTTTCATACCAGAATTAAGGAGAAATTCATAAATACATAAAAAAATGAATGGGCAAAAACCTACGACAGTCAGTACTGACTCAGTTATAAACAAAAAAAATTCCAACTAAACGTATCGGTATGTCATCAATATTTATTTATTTGCTTTTATTGTCATTCCGTATATGTGCTGCTGCAATTCTGTTATGATTTTATCGCTAGTTTCTAACTGTAAGGACCACAAAATGTCATCGCTAAAAGAAATTTCTAGTGATATCTAAAATCTGGTCGTACAGTATAAAAAGACAATAAATAGTGCTTGGAAATTGCGAAATTACTGGAATTTAAACGAACTATTATGTATAAAATCATCAAAAGCTTTGAAAACAGTGGTTCCACTAAAAATAAGCCGTTAATTGGCCGACCGAAAAAGTAATCGGAAAGAGGCATTAGATTCATTCTAAAAGAAGTGAACAGTAGTCCGAAAATAAATGCTCCAAATTTGGCGAAACAAATGGCTACGGCAAGAAAAAAGGATGTCCATGCAAGAACCATAACGAGAGCATTAAATATTAATGGGTTTTAAAGCAGAACTCTACGTAAAAAGCCATTAATATCCGCAAAAATCGACTTCTGCCTCTACAGTTCACCAAGGCCCATATTGGCAAGGAAAATGATTTTTGGAATCGCGTCCTTTTCACCGATGAGTCCAAATTCAACATTTTTGGAAGTAATGGTTGCACTAAAGTACAATTTGGTTCCTACTTGTAGTGAAGATGAGGTATGAAAAATTGTCCGCTAAGGACTGCAGCGATGGTCTGCTGCCTCGGCGAAAGAAGATGTTAATATCCCCTAAGAATGCCCTTGTCTGGGGACGCGTGAATGTGCTGGCAAGCTAGTGTTGCGGTGTCGTGGGACGGGTTCATTCCCCCAGCACAACGGCCCACTGCAAAAGAATTTTGCATTCACGAATTCTTGGGTCTTAGAAGAAAAGATCAACCGAAGTCGAAAAAAATGCAGGTAACTACCTAAAGACGCAATTGCTTGTTCAAAGAACAAGTCAAAATAAGTCAAAGCAGACGGACTTAGGGAAACTTCGTCGTTACCCGACGATTCTCATGACCAACAAATAAGAGTGGGGCAACCGGATGGATGTGGTGCCCCCTCGCGCCCGCCCAACCGGATAAAGATCCAAAATGTTGAAATGGCCATATATTTCCCTTTTGAGTGGAAAACTTATACAAACATACTTTGCATGAACCTTCCCATCAAACAAGAAATATAAATGTGACCAATTTATGTCATAGGTTTCTAGTTGCTCAGTTATTGGTTGCTGGAAATAAAAATGTTGATAGGAGATATAAGAGTTTTCAACCAGTTTGATATTGTAACTGCTCGATTACTACATACTGTCAAACACGGTGGAGGTAATGCGATGGTTTGGAGAGCAATCCCTGCATCTGAAATTGGAAGATTGACTTTTGTTGAAACTATGATGGACCGTTATGTTTACAAGAACCAGTAAGAACAACATTTGAAGCCATCAGTCGAGAAGTTGGGTCTTGGCAAGAGATGGATTTTCCAACAATACACACAGCACTTTCCATTAAGAAATAGTTGCTGTACTACGCTACCAGGCAACTTTATACGTATCCGCAAAGTCTGGTTTAAACTCAATAGAGTATAAATAGGAACTTTTGGAACGGAAAATTCGAAAACGTCGCCTTAAAAACAAAAATTTCTTGAAGGAAGCACTTTTTACAGAATGGGAGAATATCACAGTTGCAGAAACTGGTAATTTTGTTGCCTCTATGCCGCAAAGACTGCAAGCAGTAATCGATGCGAAATGGAGTTCAACTGAAAATTAAGCCAGCAAAAAGGTTTAAAAATTCCAATACGGTTAGTTGAAAATATTTTGTGTGCAAGTCAGCCAGCACTGAGTGTCAAAGACTTTTGTCCATTCATTTTTTAAGATTTTTACGAATTTCTCTTCAGTTTGTTTTTAAATGCTTTCGTCTTTTTTATTTACTTTACTGAAAAATGCGCACCAATGGATTTTTAATAAAAGCTTCCAATCAACCAGAGTCTCAATATGAGGAGTTGTCGTAGACTTTTGTCCGCCACTGTATATGTTTAGTAAGGAAAGGGCGTGAGCCGTTTCATCATTAAACGAATTTTCAAAACACTTGTAACATGGCAAACGGAAAATGTGCCGTTTACTATAGAGAAGCATTACAGAGAAGCAATCTGATCCAATTAGTAAATGCATAAAATTTATTAATGAAATGTAATTCCATACAAATACGTTACATAAAACATTCTGAAAACAATGATCAAAGCGATAAGTACCAAAAGAACGGTTTTTTCAAGTGAGCCCATAACTTGCAGGATAGTACTCTCTCGTTTAACGGAAACACGTGTTGAAGTTTTAATACTGTATTTTAAACAAAAAGCACATACAAAAATATAATATTCAGCAAAATTAGTTCTCCAGTTGCGCATTTCATTTTCTTCCTCTGCCGTCGTTTTCATCCCTCCAGCGAATTAACAAAATTCACAATTCGCCCCACAACTCAGCCATCCTGTTCTGAGCGTCATCTTTGGGCGCTTCCACTGCTATCATCTGTATTATTCTCAAAATATAGCTCGTCCTCTGCACTTTAATCTCTCGATGCCATAGCGATTGTTTGGTTTAACAGTTGTGACCAAATATGGGCCTAGGAACTTTTTGTCCACCTTCAAGCCTCCGCCAAATTGCGTCCACTGGATAGCAACGATATCTCCAATGTCGTAAGCACTCGCTGACTTATGTTTCCGATCAAACTCCTTACGGTTCTCGCCCTGAATCAGCTGGATGAGTTTTATTGCTTTGTCTCGAAGGCTTGATCGTTCCTCGATAAACCGGCTTATACACTCTTCCCCGATGATATCCCACAAAGAAGAGTCATCCGTCAACCGCATCTTCGTTCACACTTATAGTTCGAATGGTGTGGTATCAATGCTGTGACTACACGACGAGTTGACGTATTGCTGCAGCCTCTCAATATATCTAAGCCACTTGGCGGGACTGTCACTAGAACGTTTTGTTAATAATGGAACAATGATCCTATTCATTTACTCAATTTGTCCGTTACCCCATGGAACTCCAGTCGTCAACAAAACGAGTTCGATACCTTCCTTCTCACAATAATTGCTGAATACGTTTGAGACAAACGCTGAACCTCCATCTGAAATGATCTGTCGGGGTTTCCTAAAACCGTCGCCTGGCTTTTAAGCGTAGTGATGACCTCTTCAGCTGTTGTCAGCTTTGTAGGATATACCCATAAGAACTTCGTGAGCCCGTCGGTAACTGCAAAAATATGTTTATAATTTTTTCTCATTAAAGGCATCGGGCCAAAATGATTGGTGTGGTACGTATCCAGCAGACGACTGCTTTTGTCAATAGGATAAAGCCATCCCTCTCTTTTTCCCTTTCTGCCAGGAAACACGTCACGCAACTTTTGATGAACTTCTTGGTACGTAGAAGTAGGTGCTCAACTTTCTTCAGCCAAAAGTGACCACGTTCGTGGGCTCGTCTGATCACGTCATATTGCATTGCCTTGGGAACGACTAATCACTAGGCTCCACCGTCGTTTTTGTAAATGATACGATGCTACACTACGGAAGAATCGTCAGTACCTTGTTCTACGATGATTTTCTCAAATTCTGGATTGTCCTTCTGCGCGCATTGCAATCGCTTAGTTAAACCGTATTGGTGTCGTCTTTTCAAGTAGACCGATACTGGGCTACGACTTAGAGCGTCAGCGTGCTTCATTGATCAACCTGGTTCATTTTCGAACGTATTTTCGTATTCATCAGTTAACAACACCCATCGTGCTAACAGTACACAGGTTTTCTTCTTCGCTATTGTTAGAGCCAAGGCTTGAAAATCTGTCACAATCTTCACCAGATTTCTCAAAAGATACACTCTGAGCTTCTTGAGTGACTTGACAACTGCCAGTATCTTCAGTTCGTAACTCGCATACGTTTGTTCTACTGGTGTCGTTTTCCAACTGGCGTAATATATGGGATAGACGTTTTCATCCTCGTGTTCAAGTTACAGAAGAATGGCTTCTAGCCTGTACATGGAAGTGTCGATGTGAAGTTCTGTCTCAGCTCCAACACGAAAGAGTTTAAGAACTGGGGCCTTGGTTTAAGTGGCTTTTAACTCGTTAAAAGCGCGTAATTGGGTAGTTCCGAATTTGAAAGGAACTTTGTCTTTCAGTAAGTCCGATACTGTGCGAGCAGTCTGAGCGAAGTCCCGGATAAACTTCCGGAAATAGCCCATTAAGCCCAAAAAGCTCAGCACATCTTTCGCTGACTACGGCTGACCAAAGTGTTCAACAGCTAGCTTCTTGTTATGATTTGGTTTCATAGTTCCGTCCTTGACAATATTTCCTAGGTATTCAACTTTTCGCGTTTTACATTTTTTCCAATTAAAATGAACTTTGTACTTACTAGCTATCCTTATGACTCGTCGATGCTTTGCGTAGCCTTCCACTTTGTTTCTAGCAGGAATAATAATGTCATCAAGATATGCCAAATCGTCCCGTTGGCCAAAGATCTTTGAACAAGGCTCGTATGTATCTTTGGAAGACCGCTAGTGCATTGCGGATGCCAAATGAAACCCGCAGAAGTCAAACTACCCATCTGGCGTTATAAAGGACGTACACTTGATGCTGTCATCTTCAATCGAAGCATGATAGAATCCATTTTCTAAATCCAATACGCTAAACACCCTCTACTCTGCAATTCGTCCAGCAGATCGGCAGTGGAAATCGGTCTCGAACCATCTTTTGCTTTAATAACCGATAGTCGACGCACATTTTTGTGCTACCAATTTTCTTTTTCGTCAACACAATAAGACTAGCAAATTCAGATATGCTAGGACGAACAATGCCTTCCTTCATCAGCTGTTCTACGGTCTCATTGACTATCCCGCGTTGTTCAGCTGATAACCATCTAGGACTTTGATGAACTTCACTTCAACGTGAGCAGGTCTTTCATCCGTTGGTGAATATTATTGAATGAGCTTCTTCACTTCCTCTTTAATTTTCGCGTCGTGGATGCTTCCTATGCCCTCTGGCTAATCGTTATTATGTAAGCTGATGTTTAATATGCTTTTAACGTCATTTTCTTCGTTGGTCAGGAGCTTGAAAGTATGGCCTTTCATTTTTTAATGAGTATTTCAACAACTTCTGACAACCCACCACCCAACAAAAAGTCATTAGCAAGAATTCCGTCTACAATGACATGAAATCGAAGGGTAACACGATGTTCATCAAGAGCGACAGCCACTTCGAAACTGCCCTATGTTCGGAATTCAGCAGTTCTGACTCCGTGATATAGTACTGTTGCTGTGTCCAACTTTGGTGCTTCAAGCCGGTCATAATTTGTGGCAATCGTTAAGTTTAAATCACATCCTGAGTCTATAATCGCTTCAACCTTGACGCCGTTGATTACACTGACTTCGTACACCTTCTTGTCCGTCGACTGTAAGGTGTTGACACGTCTTTTAGATGACTCCAATGGCAAATGTTTTTAACAGACAGACGCAATGTGCCCGTATTCGTTAAAACAAAAACACTTTGCCCTTTCGACTTATTCAGACAATTTCTGCTGATGTACGAGGACTCACCGCAGTTGAAACATTTTTGCTGGTTGCTGTTTGGTTTTGGCTATAGTCTTCGACTCATCACCGGTTGTTTTGCTGCCATCTTACTTCTCATCACCTAGTACTAACTAAGCTTCCACTTCAGCTCTACAATCGTCGAAGCATCGTACAAGATAAATTTACTCGACTCGACGTCAGGGATACCATCAATGATATACTGGATTTTGGCCTCGAATTCAATGTCCGTATGGCTGGCAATTTTCAACATTCGGTACACATATTCTTGATATGATTCTGTACCTTTTTTCTTCGTCTGACTTAGCCGTCTATGAACGTATTTACGAGTAGTTGTATTCGCAAACTCTGATAATAGTGATCTTTTTACGTTCCGCTGCCACACGCCATTTTTGTCTGAGCGCCCCAAAAGCACTTCGTCGTCGAGACCTGTGTGCTCCAAAGATCAAAGCGTTGTCTATGTGCCCCAAAATGCAAGGCGTTCCGTTTTATACCGTCGTCGTCTATGCACCACAAAAGTGAGGCACTCGTCGTTCATACACCATCCTCGTATGTGCGCTCGTCTTTGATACACGGTGTGGTCGTATATGCAACCCAGAATAAAAGGCACTCATCATTGATACACGGTATTGTCGTATGTGCGCCCCAGAATGAAAGGCACTCCACAGTTACACACTGTCGCCATCTACACGCCTCAAAATTCAAGACACTCGTCATACACACCATTGTCTGCGTGGCACAAATCCAAGGCGCTCCGCATTCATACAACGTCTTCGTCCACCCAAATCGAATAAAAATGTGCCGCGTCGTTAACGATTACACTTTAAAAAGCAAACCCGTACCGCTTCGCCACCACGTGTCGTCATCGTTCTTTTTACCTGCCAAACCGAAAGTGCTGCGCTGCTGTGTACACTTGTTGCGAGCGAACACATACAACATACTCGGATATATTTCCGCTTCATCACTGCAGTAGTTGCGAGCAAGCAAACAACACCTATGTACTCGCACTTCGTCAATGAAAATTAGCCAAAGAAGCACAAACGCAAGTAAATAAGCGAGCGGTAAAATAAACAAAAAGGTTAACCCACAAGTATATTCACGTCGTGAACGATATGCTTTGGGTGTGCTTCAAAGAGAGGTAAGCGGAAAGGAAAACCGAAAATTCCGGTGTAAACACTCTTTCGCTCTATGCCCCCAGTTTCCCTATTTCACCTCAAAAGAGCGTGGTAAAGCCGAAAGCTTAAGCTTGAAGCATTCTTCCGAAGCTGAAAGCTTAAGTGAAAAGCACTCTTTTGCTCAATTTTCCCAGTTTTGCATATTCACCAGCCGAGCAAGCGAGACGAAGCGGGGAGGAAAAACTTTCGTGGAACGAGAGCGCACGTGTTCGGCTACTCAGCGAATTTCAAGAGAATTTAGGTAGAAAGCTCACGAACAAACAGTATTTAAAGTTCTTGAGCGAAACATGCGTGCAGTGTGTATTGAAGTCCGAAAGAGAGCGTGCTGCTACGCAGTCTTTAGACGTACATTTAAGTATTCGTGGTATAAGTTCCGGACGGACCAGTGCTGATCGGTGATCAACAAAATGGTGAGGGGTAAGGTGTTGGCTTGTGCCGCGACCCTCAACCGGCTTTTTGGCGTTTTACGCCGTGTGGCCACCCCGAACCATTAATACATCCAGTTGTTTCCCTCTTCAGACTGGCTGATGAAGTTTTAAAATAAATGAATAAGTGAAAATGTAATGAATCAATTCGGTCTTAATTTATAAATGTTTTAAGGAAAAGAAAACAGTGAAATAAAGTTAAATGCCTTGAATTAAATTGTCGTCTTTTGTTGGTTTGGTTTTGATGGATAGAGTAGCAGGTAAGTGGCGTTACAGCGAGTTCGCTCCCGGGATCCTTGATGTTGTATATAGGATACGTATCAAATCTAGCTCCCAGTTCATACCAGTATACATAGGGTATACTG